>JAOTRH010148771.1:0-81163 GCA_034768845.1 Heliamphora exappendiculata | reverse complement strand
AGATATTCAATGATGGCATTGATAAGTCACCATCAAGACATTAATTGCTATGCATTGATCAGAGAGAAGAGGTACAATCCGACCTGCCCAGGTCGGGTCGGACTCCATGAACGGGTCAAGTATTTTTCTACTAATAAATAGCTAATGTTCACAAAAAAAGGTATGCTCTCTTCTACTAAGCTAAGACTTTGTCAAAATTCACTCTCAAGCTCTTCATTCTCTTTGAACTCCCTTGCTTGACTTGATCGTCGGAAGGTCTACCAGTATAAAGCCACCGGAGGGCATCTCACCCATTTCTTGTGCAAGCGCATACGTGACATTCTCCCATGACGTCACAGCTAGCTTAGGCGAAACCAGTAGATCTCTATCCTGATCCTCTACAATTTGGCACCGTTTGTGGGAACTTCTTAGAACACCTCCATGGCTAGTCGGGGGAACCACGAGCTTGAAGAGCTGAGAGAGCCACACGCACCACGCGTAGAGGCATCGCATGCAACACACCGAAGAAGGGGACACCCAGTGGCCTCTGAGGTTCACGTTGGTGGAGCAAGGCTCAACCGAAGGAGAGAACAGACCTAGATTGGGGGTTCCAATGACACAACACCTTATACAGGAGTCTAACGTTTCAACCTACAACAAGTCTTGGAAGGGTATCAGGACGAGCTGAACAAAAGGGACGAGCAACTGGACAAACTCCAACAAGAGCTCCACGAGATGAGGGCTCAAATGAACCAGCGACGTTCACCAGCAATCAATCCCGAGCATGAGCAATCTCGCGAGAGATCCAACCGGCGTGAGAAGTCCAATCGGGATGAAAGGAGGGGCATAGTTCGGCCTCGGACGAGCCGTAGCCCAGCAAGGAATCCTCGACGTGATGAGGACCCTCAGAGGAGCCACGTCTCAGGCTCCAAAAGAAATAGACAGGGGCAAACCCAGACTTCCAACAACACCAATGAGCCAGCCGAGCATTGTAGTGAGTAGAAACGGCGGGCTGGCCAAGACCTCGGGCGTGCGGAGGAGAAAGAAGTGCTAAAGCAGTGGTTGAACCTCCAGCTCGAATGGAGACTATAGCCGGCCACGGGGAGGTCGGCTCAAGACGTAGCTCGGAGGGCCCTAGAGCAGATCTCTGCCTCCCCTTTTACAAGGGATGTGGATGGGGCAAATCTCCCCAGGAAGTTTCAAACCCCCAAATTCAATCTCTACGATGGGAAAACTGACCCTATGGGTCATATCATACATTATAGATAGATGATGACACTTTGGAGTGAGAATGATGCTCTAATGTGCAGGATGTTTCCGTCTAGCTTGGGCGAGGTGGCCTTGCGTTGGTTTGACAAGCTTCCAGCAGGGTCAGTTGGAAGCTGGAGACAACTTGCCGAGCTGTTCGCAGCAAGGTTCATTACAAACGGCTAACGTCTGCCCAAGGAAATCGATTCCCTGCTCGGATTGAGGAAGGTTGAGAACGAAAGCTTGAGGTTATATGCTCGGCGATACTGGGAGACCTTCAATGATATAGACGATTGCAACGAGCAGCTCGTCGTGGCCTCCTTCAAGCTCGGGTTGAAAAAAACCCACAAGTTGAGGTATTCACTGACCAAGAGGCCCGCTCAGGGCATGACCGAGCTGATGTTGAGGATTAAGCAACACTCAAAAGTGGAGGAGGATATTGAAGGTGTGAGCAATGAAGCCTCTGCCCGGGAAGCGCCGAAGGGTGACCGAGCAGAGAAGAAGGAGAACAAGAAGGCCAGGAAGAGGCCTGATCGAGAAAAAGAACACCAGATGCCCAAAGAGGTGTATGAAGTGGCGAACACAGTGTTCAAGGAGTCCATTCACAAGCTCCTTAACCAAATCAAAGACAAGCCATGGTTCGTCTGGCCGCCCAAAATGTTTACTGACCCGAACAAACAAGATGATAAGAAGCATTGCGCCTACCATAGAGAGCACGGGCACTACATCGACCGTTGCCGAACCTTTAAGAGGTTCTTGGAGGAGCAGGTCAAGGCTGGGAACCTCGGGTAGTATATCGACAAGGAGAAAACCTGGGCTGAGCAGCATGCCCTGCTGAGCAAGGCGGAGCGACCGAAGAACCAATAGTTGTTATTAATGTCATTCATGCAGCCCCAGGCCGGAGACATCTAATGAGGCAAGGGGTCAGAGCCAGAAGAGGGCGCATCGTGAGGTTATGCAGGCCCAGCTTGAGCACGGTGAGCCGAGTAGAATGAAGTATCCGAGCAATGAGTTCCTAGCTGGAGATCTGACTTTCACCGACGCCGACCTAGAAGGGGTTGAACACCCTCATAACGGCGCGCTCATTATAACCCTCTGGATTGGGAGGTATGACATAAAGCGTATCTTGATCGATTAAGGGAGCTTAGCAGGGTCATGTACACCAACCTCTTCTACAAGTTAGGGCTCACGAAAGCGGACTTGCAGAAATGCCATATCCCACTAGTCGGGTTCAATGGTGAGCCCACCCTACCAATGGGGAGGATCGCACTGCTGGTCAAGGCAGGCTCTGAGCTCAGAAATATTGAATTCTTGGTGGTGGATGTCCCGTTGCCGTATAATGCTATAATGGGAAGGACCTGGCTTCTTCAGCTTAAAGCCATTCCTTCGCTTTACCATCAAGTTTTCAAGTTCCCAACCGCCAGGGATGTATAGTGCATCAGGGGAGACCAGGTAGTGGCCCGGTAATGTTTCATGGCTGCCATCCGAGGTAAAAATCCGAGGTAAAAAAGGCTCCTTTGGCGACGAACAGATGTGTGTGGTGGAAGTACAAGACAGACCACTCCTTGATGACGTTGGGAAAGCACCAGCAGAGAAGGTGGTGGTGCCACTAAAGAAAGTCATGCTAAATGAGGATGACCTTGATCGGTTCTTCTTGCTCGGCTCCCACATGGTCGAGCAAGATGAGTCTAATCTGGTGAGCTTCCTTAAATCAAAAGTCAAGGTCTTCGCTTGGACTCCCTACAAGATGCCATGCATCAATCCCGAGGTAATAGAGCATAAGTTGAATGTCAACCCTACACATAAGCCCGTTGTCCAGCGCGGGAGGAGGTCTTCCACTCAGCACGCAGAGGCCGTTGCCGAGGAAGTTAAAAAGTTGCTCGAGGCGGGAGCTATAAGGGAGGTACAGTACCCGCAGTGGCTCTCCAACATGGTTGTTGTGAAGAAGAAAAATGGGAAGTGGAGCGTCTGTGTTGATTTCACTGACCTGAACAAGGCCTGCCCTAAAGATTCCTTCCCACTTTTCAAAATTGATCAGCTGGTGAACTCAACAACCGGGCACAGAACCATGAGTTTCTTGGACGCATACAGGTGCTACCACCAGATTGCTCTGAACACGAATGATCAAGAGAAGGCCAGCTTCATCACTTCCAGAGGTCTTTATTGATATAAAGTTAGGCCGTTCGGCTTGAAAAATGCTGGGGCAACTTATCAGAGGCTTGCAACCAAAATATTCCAACCTATGCTAGGTCGGAGTATTGAGGTTTCCATCGATGATATGGTGGTGAAGACTGCGCAAGAATAAGATCAATTGGTCGACCTGAGCAGCATGTTCGAGGTATTGAAGACCTACAAATTCAGGCTCAATGCGTCGAAGTGTGCGTTCGGTGTGTAGTCGGATAAATTCCTGGGGCACCTGATCAGCAGAAGAGATCCCCCGATCTCGACCAGATAGCTGCAGTCCAGAACATACAGCCCCCGAGGACTGTTCGAGAGATATGACTGGCGGGAATGGTAGCGGCACTGAACAGATTCATTAGTCGATCATCAGATAAGTGCCATCGTTTCTTTCAGTTGTTGAAAAAGGACAAAAATTTTGTCTAGGGGGAGGAGTGTGATCAGGCGCTCCAAAATTTGAAGGAATACCTGACCTCGGCTCCTCTTCTCTCTAAGCTCTTGTTTGGGGAGGAGCTATACATGTATCTTGCAGTGTCCGAACATGCGGCTAGTGCCGTCTTGCTCAGAATGGACGTTGCCGAACAACTCCCGATCTACTATGTCAGCCACACCTTTCTCGATGCGGAGACTAGATACTTGCGTTTGGAGAAGTTAGCACTAGCTCTGGTTATGGCATCTCGAAAGTTGGCACAATACTTTTAGGCCCACAATATCATTATTCTAACTGCACACCCTCTCAAAGCCTTGCTGCGCCGAGCTAATCTATCTGGAAGATTGCCAAGTGGGGAGTGGAGCTCAGAGAGTACGATGTCGAGTTTCGACCAAGAACAGCAATCAAAGGTTAGGTCATCGCAGATTTTATTGCTGAATTCTCCAAGCCGAGCACACCGCACAGCTCAGACTCAACCCCACTCGAGCCCGAGCTGGGGAAAGGATGATCAGACAGAGAAAAGGGGTGGAGCAGAAAATGGGGCATCCAACGCATCCAACGCCAAGTCCCAATCAACAATACTACAAGGGTGGAGGCTATTCACCGTTGGTGCTTCAAATCAGAAGGGCTCCGGAGCAGGAGTGGTCCTCATCTCCCCCGATGGATCAGTGATAGAACACTCAATAAGGTTGGGGTTCCCAGCCTCCAATAATGAAGCCGAGTATGAAGCACTGCTCGCAGGGCTTAGGAGTGCCGAGCTCCTATGCATTAGAAACTTGAAAGTTTTTGTGATTCACAGCTAGTAGTCAAACAAACGACTGGGTAATACAACGCTAGGGAAGACAGGATGGATGCCTATCTCTCTATTGTACTCGAGCTGATCAAGTGCATTGAAGAAGTACAGATTGAGCATGTCAGCCGAGAAGGGAACTCTCATGCCGATGCTCCGACAGCCCTGGCCTCTTCAACCGAGCTCGGGCTAAAGAGAACAGTGAAAGTGCAAAAGCAGGAGAGCTCGAGCATTGGCACCACTGCTCGACAAATATGTGCTATTGAAGAAAACCAGGAGCCGA
Organism: Heliamphora exappendiculata; assembly: GCA_034768845.1. Classification (NCBI taxonomy): domain Eukaryota; kingdom Viridiplantae; phylum Streptophyta; class Magnoliopsida; order Ericales; family Sarraceniaceae; genus Heliamphora; species Heliamphora exappendiculata. Next base: position 76,255 of record JAOTRH010148771.1, on the reverse strand, counting down.
GCTGGATGGACCCCATCGTCAGTTTCCTCAGCGATGGCCAACTCCCTGAGGACCAGAAGGAGGCGCACAAGATCAGACATAATTCTGCGCGTTTTTGGCTTTCCCCCAAGGGTCAGTTATATAGAAGATCTTCGTAGGATCATATCTACTATACGTTCATCCGAACATAGTCCAGGACTTTCTGTTCTAGCTCCATGAGGGGATCTGCAGGGGCCACACTAGGGGAAGATCTATGGCGCACCGAGCAATTCGCTAGGGCTACTGGTGGCCCTATATGCAAAAAGATGCCCAATTATATTCGCAGAAGTGTGAGAAGTGCCAAAGATTTGCTCCCTTGCACAAGCAACCAGCCGAGGAACTCAACCCGATAACCAGCCTATGGCCCTTTGCTCAATGGGGACTGGATATTGTTGGGCCATTGCCTAAGGCACTCGGCAATAGAAAGTTTCTAATTCTAGTCACAGATTATTTTTTCAAATGGGTGGAAGCTAAGTCCTTGGTCAATATCAGAGATGTGGAAGCGAAGAAGTTTTTGTGGAAGAACCTCATCACCAGAATTGGTATTATACGTGCCATAGTCGCAAACAATGAGAAGCAATTTGATAGCAACTTGTTCAAGACATTCTGCTCAGGTCTGGGGATAAAGATTCACTTCTCAACGCCTTCATTCCCCCAGAGCAATGGCCAAGCAGAGATCTCGAACAGAACACTCCTTTCAGGGCTGAAGAGAAGATTAGAGAAGTCCAAAGGAAAGTGGGCAGACGAACTCCCATCCGTGTTGTGGGCCTACCGAACAACTCCTAGAAGTTCTACTGGGGAGACGCCATTTGCCATGGCCTATGGATTGGAAGCAGTTATCCCCTTGGAGGTCCGCGTGCCTACCATCAGAACTGAAACCTTTGTGTCCGAGAGTAACGATCTCAGCATTGCTCGAGACTTGGACTTAGCCGATGAATGACGAGAGCAAGCTCTGGTCAAGCTGGCATCCTATCACCAACAACTTGCAAAGTTCTACAACAGGCGGGTGAATCAAAGGGGTTTCCAAGTCGACGAGTTCGTCCTCATGAAGGTCTTCCTTAATACCAAGGACCCCCTTGATGGCAAGTTACGTCCGACCTGGGAGAGTCCGTATAAAGTCACGTCAGTTGCTGGCTTGGGAGCATACAAACTTGAAAATACGGAAGGAAAGCAAATCCCAAGGCCATGGAACGCACAGAATCTGAGGATGTTTTATCATTAAAGTCTCACATGTACATTTGTTCAGGATAATGAATAAAGAGAAGTTTTTCAACATTTTATGCATGATCAAGGACATTGCCAACAAAAGTCCCGGTGACTTCGAGTCACACCTGGGCAAGAAAGCCCTAGCTCGACTAGGTACAAAAGTCCCGATGATTTTGAGTCACGTCTAGGCAAGAATGTCCTAACTCGGTTAGGCACAAAAGTCCCGGTGACTTTTAAGTCACGCCTGGGCGAGAAAGCCCTAGCTCGGCTAGGCACAAAAGTCCCAGTGACTTTTAAGTCACGCCTGGGCAAGAAAATCCTAGCTCGGTTAGGCGTAAAAGTCCCTGTGACATTGAGTCACGCCTGAGCAAGAAAGCCCTAGCTCAGTTAGACATAAAAGTCCCGGTGACTTTTAAGTTATGCCTGGACAAGAGAGTCCTAGCGTGGCGGCAGAACAAGTCTCAAAGGACTTGCAATCCTGACCTGGCTAAGAGGAGTTCAGCTCGGCTGGACAACATCGGTATGAACGAACAGGAAAGTCACTAGCCGACCATGAAAGTGAAGACCAAGCCGACCTCTATTGACTTGGTATTTTGAGATTTCTACATCTTATTCCTAGGTCTCAAGGGGACGTGCTCGGTAAATCGTAAAGTTTTGACTGATCAAAAAGACTTGCTTAGTTACATGATTACAGACTGCCCGACCTCACCTGATAGTGTGTGGCTGGGCTTCATACGCTTGTAAAAACTTGAAAGAAAAGAGAAGACAAGTGCAGTACAAGAACAACAAAAACTTCAATCTGAACAAGAAAGCCTTTTCATTAAAAGAGAAATTGTGTACAAGGGGGGGTGCGTGTCGACCTCACAGATGGAACGAGGCCGTGTTGCACACACTTAAAATAAAATTAAAAATTGTAAAATTATAGAATTGCAGAATCTAGTTCGGAAGTGGGGTCTCTTCCTATTCAGCGTGAACCTCTTCGCCTTGCTCGTCCAACACTCCAGCTCCTTCAGCAGCTCGATCGGCCTCCCTACCCCGGTCAGGTTCATCGTCCTCCAGTGTAAGATCTACAGGGGCATTCAGGTCAGCCAATCTGGCCTCGGGCCAGAGCGGCTCGAGCTCTTCAAATTCATCTTTATGCTCGGTCGGGGGAGGAGGCAGAATCTGCTCGATCGGAGGAGGAGGCAGTATCTGCTCGGCGAAAAAAGTGGGGACAACAGCCATGGAGATTGGAGGGGCCTCGATTACCTGCCCGGGAGGGATCGCCTGGCCTAATAGATTCCCAAACTCCACGGGAAAGGGCACACTGGGCTGAAGCCAAGGCACCTCCATGTGCAGCGTGGAATCTACCAGTACAACGGCGGCTCTCAGGGCGGCGTCCCAGCCCATCTTGAAGAGCGGGCTTTGCATCGTCCTGACCTGGAACTCATAGTCATCCCCGACCTCGTTGTACCCCTCTTCAAATTTGGCTCGAGCGGTTTGAGTGTTAAGTTCCTAGAGGTCAGTGTATGCCGTTTGCAGAGCAGCCTCAGATTTTGTGGCATTCTCCAGTTGTGCCAGAACAGAAGCCAGATTGGCCTCGTGGTCTTTGACAGTGGGTAAAGCCTTGCTGGCTCGGAGATCGGCCTCTTATTTCGTTTTGCAGGCCTCCTCCACCCGAGCTTGAAGGATCTTCAAGTCGTCCTTCATTTTTATTGTGTTGTTGTGCAAGAGGTTGCACTTCTCCTGCAACTTGCTGTAGCGCTCGGCTGCTTCGACCCCCATCTGCAAGCCCTGCGCAATTAGGAGAGGACAGCTCAGACAAAGAATGGTAGAAATGACAAAATCATTAAGTTAACATAGCTCGGACCAGAACAAATTACCACGACGTGCTGAGTAGCTTGCTTAGCCAGGCTGGCGTCCGGGATCGCCTCGTACTTGACCTTGTCCTTGGGAAGGCACAAGGTCTTGGCAAGTGCTCATGCCACATTGTGGCTCTCCTACGCAGAATCCTGTGCAGTCAGGATTCGGCAACGGTATGCGGGGACGAAGGATAAGAAGGCTTCAGTTACCTCTTGCTCAGCATCGGAGCTGGTCGGGAGGGCCGTTGGAGTGGCCACTTCTACTCGTCGCCTCATTTGGCGGCTTGCAGCTTTTGAGGCGGAGGGCCTCTTCCTCGTGGGCTAAGCTAGAGGGGGGACGATGGTCCGAGCTGCAGGGGCCAGGTTTGCGCTCGGGGCAGGAACTCCAGAAGGAATTGCAGGGGTGTTTTGTGGAGCGGATGTTGGGGCCTGTTGGCCTGAAAGATCCCCCAACAAGAAGTTGAGTAGATTTCTCCTCGACATGTTCGGGTCGTCCTGATCGGGAAGATCCTGGGAGGCTGAGTTTGAAGATCTTCGACGGCTGGTCTTGCTGGAAGTTGAAGCCCTGTTGCTCTGACCCTCTTCCGCCTGAGCTTCTTCCACCTCGGTCAAACGATGGCCGAGATCTTTAAGACGGACGGGAACATCGTTGAAAAGCCGGGAGAAACAGCGCACGCTGTGATCCTAGTCGAGCACCCGCCTTATGTGCTCGAAGTTTATGCGGCCGTCCCTTCTGTCTTTCCTGTCCCAAGCAGCGGACGTGTTGCAATAGGCACCTGAATGAACGAGGATCATATTAGTCTCGATCAAATAGTCAGCATATGCAATAAATGGGGGTTAAAGAAAAAGGAGCTCGGTACCTGGAGTCCCTGGCCTGATCGGGCAAAGCCGTGCAAGGGGATCAACGGGGCCAAGCTCGAGTGCCAATTTCCCCCGATCACGACGAAATCCTCAAGATCCCCCTTGTGGGAGTTCTTGAGATCACGCACGATCATCCGATTGTCCTTGGCTTTCAGATAGTACTTGTTCAAGCCTTTGGTTGTCTCGGCGATGGAGTAGCAGTATTGAATCTCCCGGACACCGAGGTTAATGCCCATGTAACGATTCAACATCACTACTCCCATCAAGATCGAGAAAAAGTTGGGGTTAGCTGCGTCGGGCATAACCGGTAAAAGGAAAGTGCTTCTCTAAAGACGCTCGGGATGGGGAATTCCACTCGGGACTCCAAAAGAGCCACAAGCGGAAAAGCGACCCCCCGGGCTCTCCGATGGTCAGGGTTTCCTCACTGGTAGCCTAACGTATGCTGACGTCATCGGGGATGGCCCGAGCTTGGCGGAGCTCGGCCAAAACCTCCAGTGTGTCAACATAACGAGAAAGACGCCCCATCTAAAAAAAGAAAAGATTTTCAGATACGTGCGTATACATATATTTGCAGATGTCTCCTCAGCAACACCGCCATCGCCTGGGGAGGCAGCGGCGGTCCCAGGGCATTAGGGGGTGTAGGCCAGTGAGCCTAACCCCCACTACGGCGGCGTCGGCCAAGGTTTTTCGTATGAAAAGATAAAAAAGTGAAAAGTACGGTGCTGACCTGATAGCAAGGAAGGTTCTAGAGTTCTTCGGAGTTGTCGGAGTAACAGGGATCACAGCCGCCGGAGTTGCAGAGGTAGTAGTTGCTAGAAATCGCCTCAAGACAGGAAATGGGGTTCGTAAAAGGGGAGGAAGTAATACCTTCCCCCTTTTTAAAGCCTCACGAGCGTCCAAACGAAGGGCCAAAGGGTAGCAGTTATGGCGCGTGCTCTGACACGCGCCGTGTGCATTTAATATAGGCGGCACGTGTGTCCCGAGCAGATTAGTCCGGACAGCTCGCGACGGTTGAGTTCGTAGTACTGGTGTTCGGACCATAGAACCGAGCAACGTCCGTCATCAGATTAATGATCTCGAGCAAAATCTTTGATCGAACCAGAAATCCCGAGCAGACATCCATTATTAAGCCAAATGATTGACATTTATTGATACGATGGCCGACATTCCAATGACGTTTTAGTACCCCAGGTACCGCTAATGTCGCACGCAATCAATGCACGCATTAAATGTGCCGCAGAACTGATAGGGGCTCAACACGTGGCGAATAAGACAGCTAAGTGACAGAATGTCAGCGAAGCTTGCTCAACAAGCCTCCCGACCAAAGGGCAAAGTGACAAATCGAGCAAAGACATTACATCACCTTCTAGCTGCTCGAGTTTTTGAGCAACGGCAAGATGATGGGGCAATTGAGGGGGATCAAGTTCCAACCAAAGCCATATGGAGCACACGTGGAAGGCCGTACAGCGCAGCAGTCTGCGTCAGCACGGTCGTTCCTCAACACGTCCACATTAGCTCGGGCAATAGGCCAAGCTATACGGTGGAGTATCCGATCTCTAGAGACTTCAAGGCGCAGGCCGGAGCTCGGTGAGAGTTCGGGCCCCCAATCCCGAGGACATGGTGCTCGACACCATGATGAGTAATGCTCGGCACTGATAGCCGAGCACGGTGAACTGCTTAAACCTTGGTCCGAGCTAAATGGTCAATATTGAAGATCGTGTCACGCGGTATACATATCCGAGATGTGGCACGATGATGAAATATTGATAATAAATATGCCAACTCATGGATAAAATGGTCAAATAGGGATGGCTTAGCCTTAGCCCAAATTAGGCATTAAGCTAGACCTGAATACTGATAGACATCTAAACATAACAAAATGCATTTACAGAGACATCTTGCAGAAATATTCAATGATGGCATTGATAAGTCACCATCATGACATTAATTGTTATGCATTGATCAGAGAGAAGAGGTACAATCCGACCTGCCCAGGTCTTGTCGGACTCCATGAACGAGTCAAGTATTTTTCTACTTATAAATAGCTAATATTCACAAAAAAAAGGTATGCTCTCTTCTACTAAGCTAAGACTCTGTCAAAATTCACTCTCAAGCTCTTCTTTCTCTTTAAACTCCATTGTCTGACTTGATTGTCGGAGGGTCCATCGAAATAAACCCACCGGCGGGCATCTCACCCATTTCTTGTGCATTAGCTTGAATGAGACCAATAGATCTCTATCCTGATCCTCTATAATATGTATAGAAGGTATAGTGAGAGAAAGAAAAGAGAAGAGAAAAAAAATCACTGGAACTGCTGCTCCAAATGTGAAAACCCTTACTTTGATCATATGGCCAATAGATTATCCAAGTTTAAGTCGATTAATCTCCGTAAATGTCCGTTTAATGAAGTCTCCTTAGCCGATTCAGTTAATTTTGGTACATTTTTCACTTTTAAAACCTCATCGGCAATCCATTGTGTGCGTGTTTTGGGAGAGAGAGAGAGCGAGATGGAGAGAGAGCGAAAGAGATTGATTATGTAACTATTCGCAAAACGTGAGTAAACAGTTGGTTACACAGGGTGGAGAATTAATTTTAAGTAACCGTCAGGTGCAAAATGACTGTTTTAACTTTACAGTTATTTTTGTTAGTGTTTATAATTTCAGGAATTTAGTACTAAAATGATGGGCAAAATTGAAATATAAAAATTCGGCTGACTTCAAGTTAATTTTAGTATTTTTTTTATAAATAGTATAAATATATAATATAATATGTTTATTCCATTCGGCGCACATTGAGAATGCCTTTTATAGGCTCTCATCCCAAATGGATTAGAATGAAAATGGATCACGATGAAATAATTTAGGTTGGTGCATGCTCCATGTGGTGGATAAGCGTGTGACCTTTGTTGCATATGTGACACGTGGTGGTCTTATTCATTCTTTTTTGAAAAAATTGTCAAAAAGTCACGGTGTCTAGAATGATAAGATACTATATGTAATTAGAATGTTTTTTAAAACTCTAATTTTTGTGATATTAGCTCTCAAATATTAAGATTATTATGATAGGATGAATATATTATTGTTATTTGTTTTAAACAAAATTTATTAAGAATTCTCCAAAATTGTATTTTTGATAAAAATTCTTCAAAATTTAATTTAATCTCATTCTCGAGATTACTTACTTAAATGTACATAAGTTGCTGACGACCCCATTTGGTAATGTTTACAGTTTTTTATTTTTAATTTATAAAAATAAAAAATAACTATTTTTATAAAAAAATAAAAAAAAAACAAAAACATGTTTGGCTCATAAATATTCAAAAAGTGACAGTTAGAGGTTGTGATCGGAGGTGCTAACTGATGATAATAGTAAAAAGTAGCAATGATGGTCGAAGGCGATGGCAGTATATGGTCGTCAGAGGGCATAGCCAAATGTGGCGGTCGGAGTGGGCGGTTGAAGGTGGTGGTCAGAAGTGGTGACCAAATGTGTTAGCTGAAAATGATAGTAAGAGGTAGCAATAGTGGTCGAAAGTAGTAGTCGAATGTAGTGGTTAGAGGCAATGACCATATGTGATAGTCAGAGATGATGATCGAAAGCAGTGATCTATGGTAGTGACCAAAGGGGGTGGTCGAATGTGGTAGTTGGAGACGGTGGTCAGAGTTGGTGGTCGAATATGGTGGAAGAAGAAAGATATATTGAAAATCTGTTTATAAAACAAGAGAAAACATATTTTTTCTGTTTACAAGAATTTAGTAAATTTTAAAAACTGTTTATAATTTTTTGAAAATAAAAATAATTATCAAACATATTTTTGTTTATAGTTTACAAAAAAAATTTTAAAACAAAAACAAAAAATATAAACGTTACTAAACAGGATTGGCAACGTTTTTAAAAACAAAAATAATTCAATTATGTGATTACGGTTGTTCAATTACTTCATGCTCTCATAAATAATATTGTTGGCAAATTTTATATATAAATGATTCAAGTAGTCAAGTGGATATGAATTCTTCTCGTGTTAAATATCCAATGGGAGAAAATCCACCCATGTTTTGCACATGCATTGTATAATTGCCTTGTCACCTATGACAAAGATTTTAGTCATGAAAGATTTTTTTCTTTATTAATTCTTGTAGATGGACATTAAAAAAAAAAGAAAGAGAGAGAAGAATATTAAATTTCAGGCAAATTCTAAATCGCGAATTACTCGAGCGCCGAGTCAATTGCCACTTCAGCAGCTCGGCTAAAAAGTTATAAAGATGCAGTGGTGAGCCCTAAAGAAAAAGGGGTTTTCAAACAAACAAAAGGTCAAGCTCACTCGCTCGAGTAACTCGAATCACTCGAGTCACTCAAATCACTCGAGCTGCCCAAGTTGTTCGAGGATTTATTTAAATTGATTCTTTAACACGCGAGCTACACATATGATTGCTTAAGAGACCGTCCATTATCTACAGACGTCATTAGTAGCTTGCTTACCTATATTTGCAAAACGGTTCCAGTGGCTCGGGTCCAAGCAAGCATGTAGCTCAAATGTCATCTCCACAGGAGATTAATTTAATTAATTCGAGATACTCGAGTCTTTTGAAGCTGCTCCAATTGCTCGAATTGGTCGAGCTACTAGATCTCCTTTGTAGCTCGAAATACAATTATATCTTTCTTTGCTCAGTGTTTCACGATGTATGAATATCTCATAACATAGACTATGGAGCGTAGCTCTGACTACGAAAGAAAACATTGCATAGCGTAGACTATGAAGCATAGTCCTGACTACGATAGTAGCTCTGACTACTTGTCGTGGTACAAACCATGAGGGCAACACATACTGTATTATTACCACGACACGGGTCGTAAAGATAACACAGACAGTAATGTAGCTCTGACTACCTAATCATAATGACATAGCACAGATTATGTAACTCAGCACAGACTGAATAAAGCCAAATATATAACGCAGACTATACCTCCATAGATTCCTTTGAGAATCATAAGGTTGTCCCAGAGACAATAAAGACAGTGGTAGTATAATTCTGCATGGGACGTTGGGAGACATCTGATTCGGTGGCTAAAGAAAATGATTTGTCGAAGCATGGGACTCTCCCACTCGAGTCACTCGACCTGAGTGGGTCTGGTACTAAACCCGAACAGGTCGGATATCTGCAGGGCACCTATTGGCCGACCTAGTTGAGTTGGAGTAAAACATTAGTTAGTTGATTTTTGGAATAAAATCTCTTAATTCCCCAGATCGCTTTTCACGATTTGATTATACCTCTTAGGAAGTCCTATCCTACTCCTAACAGAACCTCCTTAAGGATTATAAATAGGAAGGGTGACCATACTCTGAAGGTATTCTGGTCATGACAATCGCCCATGTGTTTGTACTACTAATATTCCAAATTCAAGTTAGCCTTCTCGTTTACCTAACTTGATCTCTCTCCGATTCTATGTTTTTTGGCTACTTTGCATATTTGCCTTCCATTATTATCGATTATTTATTATTCAAAAAAAGAACTCTACAATTCTTCCTTATAAACAATTAAGAGTTAGATAGCATACAATCAATTAAGTGTGATTTGATGCACTGCAATGAAAAATTCCTCCATCTAAAGATTCAATTAACTAAGATTCACAAGATGAAATGATTTATTTTATTAGTTTCAAACTTATGCTTTTCAGGCGCCAGCGTGAGAGTGAAATTGTAGTACATGATAACAAGATGTAAAGGCAAGTGTTAAATTCTAACAATCGTGAACAATCATTTTATTCGCATAGGTAGATTCTTGAGTGACAGTTGAAATAGGGTCTCAAATATGTGTATAATAGGTTAAAAGAACTTCGGGCGTGCTTGATTGATTGATTAGACATAGAAATAAATTATATATTTTATGGAATTATATTTTTTTGTTTCAATTCAACAAATAGTAGGAGGATTATAAGTCCATTAGATAACTAATTTAACAAAATATGTGATATACAATGTTTAAGAGAAAGGCACAAATAATATAAATAATTATTTTATGTGATTTATATATTATCTTTCGAGTCTCAGGTTAGGTCGATTTAAAAAAATTCTTAATCTAAAAATTGAACTAATTATATCGATTTAATATTTTTAATACTCATGATCAAATTCATTACTTGACAAAATCGAACTAACTCAATTCATGAAAGTCAAGTTAAGTTAATTTATGGATTTTTTGGGCCTACGGGACTCCATAGGCAATAAGGAAATCTCAATGCAAATAAATAGTAGTTAAAAAGGTAATAAAAGAATTTTAATAATTTAAAAGGGGTAAATTTGAAATTTCGAAGATATATAAGAAATCCTTGGCCAACGCGAAAGAGTAAGGACAGAATTAAAAGACAAAAAACAAAACGACAAAAATAAAAGAGACGTAATACGAAATATAGAAATAGACATATTTAGGACTTGTTTGGTGGGGTAGTTTACCGATGTCTACAGGCTGGAGTTTTCAAAGTTTTGGTGCTTCTTTGGTTTTTTTAAAAAGTTGGCTTTTCACACAAAAAATCAGTTTTTAAAGATATTGTTTTTTTTTTTTAAAGGTTAATTAATTTTTTTATCTCTTAATTCAAAAAAGCCTTATACACATTTTAAATACTTTAACTTGTTTTTAAACTAAAATTATTATAATATTCTTAATTAAAAAAATTAATTCTCTTCACAAAAATAAAAAAAAGAGTGTCAATATTTTAAACACTACAATTTAAAAGCAAAAAAAGTAAAGTTATATTAGATATTTTAATAAAAAATAAAAAAAATAAAAAAAAAATTATAAAAAATTATCCCAAATTTCCCAACTTTTTTTTTATTTCTCTTTATTTTAAAAAAATTAAATATCTTAAATGCTAAATTTTTAGACATTCCAAATAGGCATTTAGTAAAATATACAATTTTTTTTAAAGTTTGTAGTCAATACCTAAGTATTCTCGTGATTTTGACACAATGTAAAATAGTTTTTTTTATATAATTATTTTGCTTTTTAGTAAAAAAAATTTATGCTAGTTTTAACTGATGATTCTTTTTAAATTTCTATCGTTACAATAAATCATAAAAATAAAAAAATTTGACCAAAAAATAAAAAAATTTAGATAAGATGAAAAAAGTCACTATAAGACTTTTATTTGACTTTTTTTATTTTTAGTAAAAAAAATTTAATTTTTTTCAAAATAATTATATTTTTAGATTTGTTTTATCATAATAAATAAGAAAAGTAAAAAAAATAACCTAAAAAATAAAAAAATATCATAAAAGACGTAAAATGCCAAAAAAAAAAAGTTACTAAAAAACTAATCTAAACGGAGCCTTAGAAAATTATAGTATTCTTTCTAAAGTATTACATATTAACACTTTTATATTATATATAGAGAATTTAGAGAGATTTAATAGAAATAAAATTAATATTTTAATATTTTGAATGGTCTGACATTAACTGGAAGTACTCTTGGCTAATGAAATGGATAAATTTATGATAGAGATTAAAAACTTCGGAAATAGTAACTCTCTAAGTTTTAAAAGTACTTATGTATTAGTTATAATTTTTTTAAAAAAGTCAATATATTTTATCTATTTTTTTAAAGTACAACACTCTGTGTGCATATGGATCAAATTAGTATGATTTTAAATAATTTTATAAATCAAACCGTTAATTACGAGTTAAAAATTTTAAATTCGTAATTAAATCGTTATAATTGTGAAACTGAATCAAAACCAAATAGTAAAAATTATTCATTTTTAGTTCAATTTTGATTCTTAATTCCCAAAACTCAAACAATCACTTTCACCAAATACATAATACAAGAAAGTTTAGGCTAAATTGTTAAACTATTCATAGCCAAAAGCCAAGTCTATCATAATTGAGGTGTTTTTTTTTTTAATGGCTAAATTCATACACTTATTACACTCACACCTAACTCATTGCAAGGCTTGAACACCTAACCTCCCATTTAGAGGTAAACACCTATATCATTAGGTCAAAGGCCACTTAATATCATAATTGAGGTGTATAACTAAGTTTTTGTGGGTAATATTTAATTTTTCACTATTAATTTTAATAATAAGTTATACTCTTTTTTTAAACGCTCACAACTTCTGAATATATATAAATTATAACTTTTTTTTCTTTTTATTTCAATCACAAACTAATATATTTATCAAGCACTCACAACTTTTGCTATAAATTATAATCTATAAACAATCAGTTTAACTATTCATAGCTAAAAGCCAAGTCCACCATAGTGTTTGGCCAAGTTTTTTGGGTTGACATTTAACTTTTTACTCTTAATTTTAGTAATAAATTATATATATTTTTAAATATTCACAATTTTTAGATATAAATTATTAACTGTTTTTTTTTTCTATTTCAGTCACAAACTAATATATTTATCAAGTACTCATAACTTTTACTACAAATTACAATTTATAAACAATCAGTTTAACTATTCATAGCTAAAATTCAAGTCTATCATAATTGAGGTGCTTAAAGTTTTTTGGGATGATATTTAGCTTTTTATTATAAATTTTAGCAATAAATTATATTTTTTTTAAATACTTACAACTTGTGGATATAAATTATAACTATTTTTTTTTATTTTAATTACAAATTAACATATTTATCAAGAACTCATAATTTTTATTACAAGTTATAATAAATCAGTTTAAAGAATGCAAATACTCACATTGAGAAACTCTTCTAAGCACACATATCCATTTAGACTAAAATTGCTAAAGTGACTGAAAAATATATATATAAAAATATAAAATATATGCCCTTACCGTCAACAGTTCGGTTAGATTTGAACCATTTTTACTTTAATGAAAATCCAAAATCAGGCTGCACACAAAGATTTAGAAAAAAAAAAACCTTAAAAATCAAACTGTTTTAATATAAAACTGAGCCAAGTCATATGAATCGAGCCAATTCGGACCAATTTAACCAATTCTTTTCATTTTTTATCACCCCTATAAAAGCACGTGAATTTCTACTTAACAAGGCGACAATTTCTTTTACTTCGCCCCGCACGTTTTTACTTCGCCTCGCACGTTTTCATCCTGATATGCATAAATTTTCTCTACTTTCGATAACAAGTATTTATTTTTCTTACTTTATTTTTTCTCTCCCCACCCGATTATATAAAATTATTAATTTTAAATATGAATACATATATAAATTTTATTTTTATAAATATAATAAATTTAAAATATTATAATATTATAATTATCTCTTTTTTTTCCTATTTCTACGTATTTTTTATTCTATTGATTCAATAATTATAACTTTTTATTTAGAGTAAATTATACTAATTTTTTCTGAGATTTTGGTCAAATATAATTAATTCCACCTTTTTGAACAAATTACAGTGACACTCCTTAACTATTAACGCTGTTAACAAAATTGATAAAAAAACAAATTTATCCTCGAGTATTAATTTTCTAACAGCTGAATCTCTTTACCTCTAGTAAGTTAATTTGTAATAATAGTTGATTATTGACAACTATGATTTAAGAGGTTTAAAAGTATTATTTTTTTCACAATTTTAACTTTTTATTACATTTTTTTACTAAAAATAAAAATAAAATCTATAATAAATAATTTAACACATGTTATAATACCAAAAGTTAAAAACCGCTGCTAATAGGTTTGAAGAATAATAATGTAATAAAGTAATTTATTTTATATTTTATTTTAAATAGATAGTTTAGTCTTTGCACTAGTTGGGTTAACTTTTATAAACTTTGCTTAATATATTATTTATCACTTTTGTAATACATAGTATTATTTTTTTACTTCTCTTCTAATATTATAATATGATATCAGAATCAATCATAATACAATTGTAGCAAACCTTAGCCGCATCGCCTCCTCTTTGCTTGTCATCGCCGTCGATTTACCGTCGACGCTATTTTGCCCTCGCCACTGTCGCACCGCCAATGTGGGAAATTTTTTTTATTTATTTATGTTTTTAGTCAACCTTTTAAATCTTCAACTAAATGGTTATAATAATGATATGTTTCTTAATACCAAATTGAAAAAGGTTGAAAATATAGGTCAAGAAATTTAAAAAAAAAAATGAAGAATAAAAAAAGTCCCAATAAAAAGCCAAAAATAACCCAGACTCCATCAAGCCATAATCCATCCCAAACAACGCCTAACCCAACACCCTTTCTACCCGTTTGTAAACCAGCCACCCAATTAGAAAGGAAAAAAATTTACAGAGAAATGAAATTAAAGGAAGAAGAAGGACACGCGAACCAGGCAGCATCAAGCCAAGTCGCCGCGAACCACCACCGACGGGCTACCACCATTCGCCTCATCTCGTCGCCGCCGCCAATAAGGTCACCGGCGACTCCCTCTCTCTCTCTCTCTCACGCGCAGCAACCCACCACCAGTCACCACAATGCCACCACCACCGCACCATGACACCACCACCACCAATGCCACCACCCAACACCTCTAGATTCACTGTCGACACTCCAAAAACAATTTAAATCACCACGGAACAACCGCGGTGACCATCACCATTAATAAATTTTTATTTTTATTAATTATATACACACAATTATCACCATTCACACTATTATTTCTCACAGTTATCACTATTCACACTATTGTTTCTCGACCGACAACATTCACTATTCTTTTGGTGGCCTAGCGCTGCTAATGAACGGCTTCGATCCCCAATAAACTACTCTGACGAATTCAAACTAAAAAATTATCATTTTATAAATTTTATAAAAAGTATAAAAAAAACAGACGGAGTTGAATGAACCTAACGACTCGGCCTGGTATGTAATTACATTTCAGACTGTAAGAGAGATTAGTGTAATTTGTTCAAATAGATAGAATTAGCTATGTTTGATCAAAATATTAAAAAAAAGTCAATGTAATTTACCCAATTATATTATTTATGAATTTTATTAGTATTACTTTTTTAAATTTAAATATTCTCACCTTTTTGCCATCCCTATTATTTCTCTAATATTTTTCTTTTATTTTCACTCATTAAATAAAAAAGAAGAATTAAAGACCCGATCCTCAATGGCAGAAGTAATACTTGCAATAATAAAGGGTAATTTGGACCATTAACACCTCATAAAAAGATTGATTGCAACTTTGATACCGTCTCAAGTCGACTTTCCAATCCACTTTTGGCCTACTGCGATTATTTATGCAATTATTTAAATAAATTATTTTATAAAATTTGTTAAACAAATAATGGCTGCAAAAAAATTAATTGATTAGTAATTCAATTTTATTTATTTCCAATGATTTGAATGGCAAAGAGCTTTATTGGAAGCTAGCTTAAAAGTTAAATTATTATTTTTTTGTATTTTTAGTTAAATAAATAAATTAAATTTAAAATAGATTGTTTGTTAAATTAACTTTTAAGCTAGTTTTTTAAGGTTGGTCATTTGAATGAAAAATTAGTTTTTTTTGCCTAAATTGAACATTATTGCTCTTTCGTATAGTTAATTAAAATTATTATATATTGGTATTGATGGTAACAAATTATTAAATGTGTATATTATTATTATTTAAAATTGAGTGAAAATTTGAATAAAATATTATTAATCGCAATTAGCACACGCACATGTGTGTAAGTGTATATTTACAAATTGAAGTAAATTTAAAAAATTAAATAATAAAATGATTTAATTAAAAATTTGTGAACAGTTATAATTTCTAAATTAGGTATTCACGTGAAGTCTAATGGGTAAAACGGAATAAGGGTGTTTTTACTATTAAAGAACTAAATAAAAGAATATTTTTGATATCTAAAAATTCACACAATTTCAGTTAAAGGTCGTACCTAACGAGAATTCTCCATTTATCTATTAGAATAGATAATATCTTGATTCAAATTTTAAATATTTTAGTATTTTAACTTTGTTTTTATCAAATGGATTAAAAAAACTTGGGCAACTAATCAAGCCTAAAATATAATTTTATAAATATATTATTTTAAAAATAAATAAAATTCAATTATGTGATTTTAGATGTTCAGTCGATATAGAGCCAACCCAACTTTCATCCACAATCGGAAAGCTAGTGTAGCGGCATTTGTCGACGATTCTGTTAAAAAATATAGGACGAAACTTGTTGCGAAAAAAATAACTAAACACACCACTCACTTTACTCTACCAGCACGGTCTTGCAAGAAAAAAATTTATATTGAACAAGCTGGTAAAATTAATGGGAGTCTTCACACTATATCGAGAGAGAGAAAGATACGAACTTTTAATCAGATTAAATTTTTAAATGAACAAATCCATCGTACTTTGCACAAAGAGCTTCATGCTTTTATAAATAATATTATTGACAAGTTTTAAAAATAAATAATTCAAATAATCAAGTAGATATGAATTCAACAAATTAGAATCGTCTCACAACACATTTCTCTAAGTTAAATATCCATGGAGAAAATTCACCCCAATTTTGCACATACATTGGATAATTGTCCTGTCATCTATGATAAACATTTTAAGTTTTGTTTATTTCGATGAAAAATATTTAAAAAAAATATTTTTTAGTATTTGGTACGATAAAAATTAAAAGTTAACAAAAAATATTTTTTAACTTAATAAAAAATAAATTAATTTTGATAAAAAATGTTTTTTATATTTTTCTAACAAAACATATTTTTCACTATTACCATCACACTACTATCACTACTGTCAATACTTTTTATACATTTTGCATAAAAAATTATTTTTCATGTTCATCTTGATAAGAAGAGTTGTAAAATATATATTAGTTTTACTAAATAATAAAAAAGCTTACTTAAAAAAAATAAACTGAATAAAATAAGTAAATATGTAATTATCCAAAAGGAGGTTAGATTTTTTTTTAATATAAAGCAAAAAATAAAAAAACAACCATAAAGAAACATCTCAAACAATTTTTTAGGCTTTGTTTGGCATCTCTTAAGAGTTATTTTTTTGCAAACAATTTTTTTTTAAGTTGTAGTGTTTGGTATTTTTAAGAAGTCAATAACAACTTTTAAGCTATAGTGTTTATATTTCTAAAAAGTCACTAACTTTTTTGAAAATATTTATTTTAAGAAAAAAAAACCTATAAATACCCAAATACACTAACTCTTTTTTTAAAAAGAATTATTATAATGTTTTTAATTTAAAAAGTTAATTCTCTTTGAAAAAACAAAAAAATCGCATCGGTATATACCACAATTTAAAAGCAATTTTAAAGCAAAAAAAAGAGCATATTAGATATTTTAATAAAAAATATAAAAAAAACAATTATAAAAAATTATTCAAAATAATTTATTTTTTCAAAAAAGATAAATCTTTTGAAAATAAAATTTTTTAGACATTCTAAAAAAAATTTAAATATTCTAAAAATTTATATTTTCTATAAATAAAAAAATAAGTAATTATTCGGTGCTACCAAAATATCACATAGCAAATTAATATGGTACTTACATTCAATATGATGACAATAAATTTTATATTAAAAATATAATAATTTTTTTTGAGTTAAATAATTATAAAATAAATAATAATTCATATTATATAAATTATAACTATTTATTTTAAAAAAATATATCACCTAACATTGTCTATACCGTACAGTATCTAATAATTTTCCATAAAAAACACGTGCTCCCTCGTAGTACTACCAATTTTCCGTGCTCTAGCTGCTCTCTGTTGATGCATACAGTTCGATGGCATCCAACTGACTTTTGCATTCTAAAATCCCTCGAGCACTTTGCGCGAAAATGAGTTGTGAGGTTTTGGTTTATTGATTGGAATCCATTTCCGAGGTGAGAGGTGGCAAAACTTGGACGCTAAGTTCTTCGAGCTCGCTCCAATGGCGTCTCATAGCGTAGTTGGGTTCGTCGGATTGGACGAGGTTAGCTTGGAATTGGCCGCTTCGCTTCTTCGCTCTGGATATGGCGTCCAAGCATTTGAGGTCCGTGCTTCATTCCCATTTCTCTGTTTTTTCGTCGAATTTGTTGATGATTAGAGTAGAGGTTTCTTTCTGGGAAGTTTTGGAAGTAGGATTTCAATCTTTTCAGGGCAAAATTTGATTCCAAAAGCTATCAATTTGGTTTAATAACCAGTAAATGGTTAAGGCGTTTATGTCGTTTGTGGAAACGATTGCGTTTGAATTTCAGCAAGTAGAGTTCTTAAATGGGTTTTACGCAACATGCACGGAGATCAACCATCCATGACAATTTCAGGCTTAGGGATCAGAAACTATACACATCAACATTCATCACCTATTTCTTGCGTTTGGTACATTTTGTTTAATATAATGTTTTTGTCTTATGAACTTTTTTCAACATTAACCAAAATGAGTATAAGTTTTAGATTTTCCTAACCACAAGAAATAAAGAAATTATTATTTTTAACAAAAAAGTAGAAAAGTTCATATAAGACAAAAAAGCCGCTTAATAGGCTTTTTGCATGATTTTTTTTTCAACTTTAATCAAAAGAGCCGTACTTTTTGGATTCCTTTTATCGTAACGGATTGAAAAACTAAAAAAGTTAACCAAAAAATGAAAACAGTTCGGAAAAGCCTTAAAGAAGCCACTACAGAAAAGCCTTAAAAAAGCTATCCCAAATGAGAGAATAAACAGCCTTAAATTCAAATTACTAGATGTTGTACCTTTATGTCCATTTCTATAGTGAAGGTAGAGTTCAGACAATTGAGCGAGTCAATGTGAAAAGAGTAGTTTTGCATTGCCTTGGTTGCTTGCTTTGTTTTTATTTTGTTTGTTTGATGCATAGATTTCATCTAGGAAGCACGGACACGGACACGGACACGGACACGGACACGGACACGATACGGCGATATGGCAAAATTATAAAAAGTAGGATACAGATACGATTAGGATATGTTTGTAAAGAATATTATATTTTTTTAGTAATTTATTATTTATAAAAGTAAGACTCAAAGTAGAGGTAAATTCATTTGGTTGTTGCAATCGAGCATTTAATATATAATAAATAATCAAAATGTTAAAAATTAAAAATAAATCACAAACTTATCACGTATTAGAGTTAATATAGTAAAATATATAATAAATTAAAAATTTAAAGTAAAAAATACCCAAAGAAAATTAAAAAACATAAAAAATTAGAGCTCGCGTATCTCTGCCGTATCTTTCCCGTATCCCCCACGTATCCCTCCCGTATCCTTTTGTATCCCTTATGTATCCGAGCCGTATCTAAAATTAAAAAAAATAAAAAAATTTATTAAATATTTATTTGGCGTATCAGATACGTATCCTGGCGTACTAGGTGCGTATCCGTATCCGATACAAGTACATGGCCTATTTTGACGTATCCGTGTTTCATAGGATTTCATATGTTTGATGCCTTATGATTAAATAGATTTAAATTACATGGATGATTGTTTGTCCATGAACAAATTATGGATAAAATAGCGCTGATTGGTTTGATAAATGATTCTTTTGGAGTTAAAACAAATAGAGCATTGTTTAGGAAGTTGTTTCATGATATTGTTATGACTACGGTATGGGGTATGTGTTAGGGCTTAGGACTTATATATATATATATATATATATATATTAAAGGGTAGCGGAATAAATAACTTTGGTGCCTTGTTTTATACAGAATTTTAAAGGGTTTAGAAAATAATTAAAGACCCGTAACACCTTAAAACAAATACAAATCATTGTACGTTAGTTGGATGAATATACTCTCAACTTTCATGTATGTTGCTATTTATTGCTAAAAATAGTTTCATATTTGGTATATTTATACACACAGAATAAAATGCTAAAAATTAATAAAAAAGAAATTTACTGCCGTATGCTGCCCATGCCCTTATCTTATTATTATTTTCTTTATTTTTCCGTATCGTCATACATGTATTGTATCGAACTCGTACCATGTCCCCGTACCTATGCTTCATAGCATAGCTAAAGCCTTGCTATGATTATCAGAAATTACAGCAAAATCTATAAAGGGCAATATATTTGTTGGCAGGAGCATTCAACTTGTAATTCATTGTATGATAACCAACGATGGAAGGTAAGAATAATGAGGAGACAAAATCCTTACATCTACAGTTGTGCATTTTGCAAAAAAATTGAAAATGCATAGTGTGGTATATTTCAGCTGTTTGGTTCCACTTAGTTTCAGCTTATTTATCTTAAAATTTGAATTCATATGCTTAAGCAGATGGAATTTAGAAAATATTATCTTTTATGAAACCTTATGTTTATGACTAGAAAAGTACTTATTTGGAGTACTAAATGTGAAACAGAGGGAGTCCCCTTCATATTAGAATTGTGCATTTGTATTGTTAATTTATATTTTCACAATATATAAATCACTTGCATGCAACCATTTCTATGATATATGTATTTAAAGTCATTAACTTTCTCATTTTTATGCAGCGTATTTATTTGGCAATTTACCAAGAGCTAGAAATGTTAATTTTAAATTGGTCATAATTTCAATGTTGGATTACCCTTGAGCTATCTGCAGGTATGTAGTCCGTTGTTAGATGAGTTTACCAGACAAGGCGGAATTAGATGTGCTGGTCCCATAGAAGCTGTGAAAGGTGAAACATTTTGTTGACTTCAGTTTTTGCATTATAAATCTTTTCTTCTTTTTTCTTTTTTGGGTTAAGCTAGATAGATGCAATGATTCGTTGGCAGTTCTTATTGTTAAGTCACTAATTATTCCAAAAGTTTAAGCTATTAGGAAATGAACCCAACAATATATATCAAGCTATCAAATGCTTTTTCTCACGCGCAGCCTTGTCTCGCATATGGAGAGATAAACAAATTAGACTAAATAGGTGCACCAACACACAGTGCACAATAACAAATATAACTGGAAAACATATATCACGAGATTTGAACCCAATATCTCGTGGAACCAGAGATCTGATATCATCACCAATTAACTCAAAAGCTTAAACTATTAGGAAATAGGCCCAATAATATATATCAAGCTATTTAACACTTATTAATATAAAATTATCATCTCTCTAAATGTTTTCTATTTGAAGTACTTGAATTTATCTCTCACATGGATCAGGAACCATATCAAAGCTATCTTCAAATATGGTATATTGGCGATTGTCTCTGAAATATGAAGGGAAAAGAAAAAGAAAAAGGAAGAAGAATAAATTATTGGCCTTGCTCACCATAGAGACGACTAGTTGATATACGGTGATCTGATAGAAAGGAAATTTTTGAAACAGTTGAACTGGAGTTCAATGTTACCATGGAAACTGAGATGCCTCCAACTTCTCCCAGGTTCCCATTGTGTGATGCCACGTATTCTGATTAGGCTGGTATTATTCATTGGGGGTGAGTTGTTGATGGAGATGATGTGGTGGTAAATATGTATCAACAGTTGCAAGCGGTGTCATCAACAATTGTATTCATACAAATACATATGCAAATAAGAGCTGCCAAAATGTACATAGATATGTCGATGTGAAGGCAGTGGCCACGTTAGGATAGGGCTTGAGTTTGTTAAATCATAATGGTGTTATCAACTCGATTATATATCCTTGTTGCCACAACAATGGTAATAATGGACCCGACAGTCGGTATTTTGGAAAGGTTTTATAAGCATATATAAATTAAACTAGGTAATGGAAAATGGAAGGGCAAACTTTTCTTGATATTCTTTAGATAAGTTAAGTGCTTAGATATTTGGTTCTAAAAGAAACTATATTTCCAAAGCATGATTTCCATTGTTATCAAAATCTTACAATTCACCATTTAGTTGACGATTCGATTTATTATTCATACATAAATCGACACAATTTATGAGTGAATCTATTTTGTGATATAATCGTGATGAATCTTGCGATTCATGGTTCGATTCATGAGTTGATTCACTATTTACGATTCATGTGATTGTTAATATTATTATATCTAACAAATCATGAATTCCCATTTATTTTGTTTTATTTTGAAAATACTATAATACAACTTAGTGTGTTTATTGCAAAAATAAGATATAATCATGTATAATTTGTTACTCATTTGGTGATTAGAGAATATAACAAGAGTAAGGCATATCCAATTTATGTCCAAAATGTCAAAATATATTTTTTAAGGATTTAAAAACACTTTTACTATTTTTCTATTATTATTTTGGTGAAACAATCATAGTTTAATATGATATGGGCTAGATCAGTTAGACTCAGTGATTATACAATATTTTTTCTATACAATAAGCGCATAAGACACATTTGAAAGTGTGTTGTGTTTAATTTAAAAAGTTTTTGTTCTCTCTTCTATTATTCTACACTCTTTGAAATTTTTTTGTTCATTTTATGAATTTCAAAAGAGAATATATTATGATTTTAAAAAAACTTATAGTGAGTTAGATTTGAGTCCAAATCTATTGATGATGAAAAATGTCTTCCCAACTAAATTATGTAATTATGTTCTTATTATATAATTTGCATTAATATTAATTTAATTTATTTTATTTCATACATATGAAGTGTTCAACATCATATTTATAGTTTATGCTGAATCTTGTGATTCTTGAATCCGATTCGATTCGTGATTCACAAACCAAGATCTTGATTATGATGTGTCACGTCCTAAAACCCGAATCACATGAACCACCCAAAAAAAACCCATTTTGTAATACCAAGATCCACCAAAACCACCCGAGCCCAAACCAGTCAAAAAATCTAACCCAAAAACAAATTTAAAACCTTTGAAAAGCGCACTTCCGAGGATTGATTTTAGGTAAAAGAATAACCCAAGAGAATAAGGTCAAGGTCCCGAGAGCCAAGCTTTAAAAACAAACTAACAAAAAATTTTAGAATTTGCCTAAACGCAGTCCTTAACAGTAAACACTTTTCCTCAGCGCCTACAAACAACTGAGGCATACATAACACCGCTCGATAGATCGATCGATCGGTTCGTCGAGCGGTCTGGCTCTGGACCACTTTTCAAAAACTAAACCTTTGCAACCCAACACTTAACACATTTTCATCCTTTTGAAAACCTTCAAGGCAAAATGGAATAAATTTAAAAGGTGCTAAAACTTGATTCAAAATCTTCCTCGAAGCACAAGAGTTGATATAAAACATAAAATCAACCGAAACCATTTATATAACATTGATATCAACCAACCAAAAACCGTTTCAAACAACGATGAAACAAACACAACCAACCCAAGGTTTCTCTCGCTCTCATACAAACATGCATGTGTTGGAACCATAGCCTTAAGGCTTACAAAACATATACTTTCATGTACAAAACGTAATATTACGATTACATGATCCAAAATAACCAAAATAAGAAAACTACAAGTTTTCTAATCAGCTACCACCCTCCGAACCTCACCACATCAAGCCAAATGATTTGGTTCACCTGAAATTGTTTGAATCCAACAACATGAGCCGAAACCTAATAGGAATAGACTAGTATGAATTAAAAGCGTAACATGCAATTATCAGTTATATGAACAACTCAACCACATAAACTTTTAAAACGGTTTTCCCTCAAAACCACGATTGTTCATATAACCCGACAACATCTCGTAATTTGAAAACACCACTAAAATCATTTTAGTTCTCCACAAGGTTTTCAACCACAAAGGTTTTCCACATGACCACAATGATTTATAAGTATCGATATGCTGCACCGGGGACAATGGTAGTAACTATAGACTCTCATCTATTGACCTAGGTCCGGGGCATCCAATGGCCCGCTAGGCAATGGCGAATTTAATACTTTGCCACAACAACTAATGCCTCCCACTGGGGCAACCACTTCATTTACGGGGATTAACTCGAAGGAGCGAAGCACCTATTTGCACAAAATTTTGGACTTTCACCGAGGAGCAATTGAGGCCCACATTCATCACATTGTTATGGTACATTCACAAAATCATTAAAGGCACACAACATAACCATCCAAAAATAATGGAGGTAAACTAACATTTATGCACAAAGCTATCCTCAATTTAACTAAATCATTTAAAACCCATGCTCAACTCCAAGGGTTAGCTCCAAATGCTAAAATCCATGTTTTTGTGACATCCGCATAATTTCCTCCGGTGTTTTGTTTTCAAAACACTTACATGTGAAAACGATATACACGTGTATCCACCAACTTTGTAATAAATCTCACAAACGGAAAACATGTTTCTTATCCAACTAAACAAGGTTTAATCACAAAATCAAAACATTTCTAGCATTTAAACATGCTAAAAATGCGTATAACACCATTTTAAAGTAAGATAGTCTAGAATCCTACTGTATGGAGTTAAAAACTTGAAGTTTTAACCACCGGTGAAAAACCAAAGTCGCCGAAGCGAGATTTTGCTCAGATGGATGCGAAGCTCTCGACGTGTACAGCACCGTTTCACTCTTGCAATGTCAAAAATCACACTCGGAGCAAGGATAAATCTAGAGAGAAGTCTAGGGTTTTGAGTGTTCTTCCAAAGAGAGAGAGAGAATCTTGTGATGGAAGTTTTGGATCAAGAACCAATGCTTTCGTCTGTCCGGCGCAAATCTAACCCTGACAGACCGATCGAGCGGTTCTGCCTAGAAAATTTCAACTTCCGCACCATAATGTCTAAACGGTCTGGGATTGATACTATCATGCATTTCTAAGCTACCACATGCAAACATCACATAGAAATAAATGATGTCATAATAACCATATGTAATTTATAAAATGTCGAGAAAATATACATTACAAAATTAAAAGGAATCGGGCCTCACAATTCTTCTTCCTTAGAGGAATTTTGCCCTCGAAATTCGCTACTCAGTCAAGAAGGAAACAACTCTGGGTACCTAGCACGAACTTTGGACTCAAGTTCCCACGTAGCTTTCTCGACCTCGTAATAAAGCCACAAAACCTTGACGTTTGCAATGGTTTTCTCTCTCAACACTTGTTCCTTCGTGTCCAAAATTATCACGGGTCGTTTCTCAAAAGAAATATCCTCGTCCACCCGCAATTTAGCCCAATCCAAAATATGTGATGGGTTAGGTTCGTATTTCTGAAGCATGGAAACATGAAACACATTGTGCAAAGATGACAACTGAGGAGGCAAAGTCAGACGGTATGCCGCCTCCCCCCAATCCTCTCGAGGATTTCAAACAGCCCAATAAAGCGTGGCGACAAGTGTTAGTGAATCATGGTAATCTTTTCTATTGTCTTCCGTACCAAGTTGGGTCCCAAAACAGCTGCTTCTCCCGCATCTGCCCAACATACCGGCGACCTACACAGCTTGCCATACAAGGCCTCGAAAGGCGCCATCCAAATACTGGACTGATAGCTATTATTATACGCAAACTCCGCTAATGGTAAATGATCTTCTCAAGAACCTCGAAAATCTAGTACACAAGTTCTCAACATGTTCTTCAAAATCTGTATAGTGCGTTCGGACTGACTGTTCGTTTGAGGATGAAAAGCAGTGTTGAAAAGTAAATTCGTCCCCAAAGCTGACTGAAGACTCTGCCAACGTGAAACCGGGTCTCGGTAAAAAACAATAGATACAGGCATTTCATGCAACCAAACAATCTCACTAACATACAACTTATTCAACTTGTCCACGGAATCCTTCACATGCGTGGGAAGAAAGTGTGCAGACTTCGTTAGTCTATCGACCACCACCCAAATAGCGTCATGTCCGTTAGGCGATCTAGGAAGTCCAGATACAAAATCCATCGTGATGTTTTTCCACTTCCATTTTGATATTGGCAACGGCTGGAGTAACCCTGCTGGCCTTTGATGTTCTGCCTTTATTTGCTGACAAGTAAGGCACCAAGAAACAAACTGAGCTACATCCCTCTTCATTCCCTTCCACCAAAACTGTCGGCGCAAATCATGATACATCTTAGTGCCTTCTGGGTGCACTGCAAGACATGAATGATGGAAATCACGTAACACATCGTCACGACACGACTTTGGCACAAATACTCTCCCACAAATACTCTCTCTGCAAATCTCAAACTCTGATCCGGGCTCACAATCGATCCCTTGGTGTCTTCCCCACTAGAAACACGATCCTGTAACATTTGAGCTTCCTGATCTATCTGCTGAGCCTCCAGAACACGAAAACCAACATGGGTCGCGAAACTACTAAAATTAAGGTTGCACCCTCCTCTGTCTCCCCGAGACATAAATCAAACTCAATAACCTCCTGAAGCATGTCCCAGTCTTGCCTGGCAATAGCAGTTAACGAACCATGAGATCTCTTACTAAGAGCATTGACCACGACATTGGCCTTCCCCAGATGCTACTGAAGATCAAAATCGTAGTACTCCATAAACTCCATCCACCTTCATTAGCGTAGATTCAGGTCCTGAGAAAATAAATACTTTTATACTCTTGTGATCGGAGAAAACTTCAAAATGCTCACCGTAAAGATAGTGTCGCCATGCTTTCAAGGCAAAAACCACAGCCGCCAACTCCAAGTCATGTGTCAGATCCGGAGGCCTAGAACGGGTATCAAACAGGGCCTAGAAGTCTAGTCTAGAGGGGTTTTAGGATAGAAATGGATAGGTTTCATTTAAGATCCAATACAAATCAAATTTGATTTCTTTGAATTTTTTAATTTCCTATTTTCACACAAATTTCGCTCTTTCTTACATTGCTTTCCAAGGCCCATGTAATTGATGTGCGCGGTACAAAGACTATTAATTAGGTACGCTTAGAACTCTTTTTCTTCATCCTATCAGCTTTGCTCATCCCAAATAGATAGCGGAGGGTTGGAATAAACAATAAAGCATAGTGCAATGAGATGAGTGAATTTTTGTTAAAATAAGGGACAATTGCGGCTAAAAATAAGGACGGCGGGTGGGTTTGGGCACAAAGGTAGGTTTGAATGACTAAGATAGATGGGTGGAGTTTGTCCCATCTTCGAAGATGAGGGAAAGCTTTCGAGATTTAAAGTTGATTGAAAGTGCGGGATAGGTAGGGTAGTACCCACGCATCAGGAGATCTAAGAGACCCCACCTGGTAAAGCTTATTATGTGTGAATATCTAGTTGAGTGCTAAGTCCCCCAGCTGGTACAGAGCCAACCCAGCTAATCTATTTGAGGGATGGCTCTATCAATCTAGCTCGTCTCGAATTCAGTCTAATTCTTGGTTCCTAGGCTTTTCACCCGGTTGAGAGGTGATGAGCCAAGCGTGTGCTGTTGGGGCTGGTGGGGAAGTTCCTATCTGCCTTCCGTATCTATAACAGGCTACGTCAATCGAACTACTCAATTCCTTTGAACCGACTACTCACTGAGCAAGGGGAGCTCAAGTCAATTCTTGATTTGCTTTCTTCGGTTTAATAGCCACCACTAGTTGCAGTTGGGGGGGTATGGAATTAACCCATGATGGGAACAACGAAGGAAGAAATAGGTGAACTTGCAGAAATTGAGGCGCCAGGATTAGATGAGAGATGGATATGAGTTTTCGTCAGCTGATTAGTTCTCGTTGAGATTGGGACTAGCAGGGAATAGCTTTGTTTGAGGAGTTGGGCTTTTCTTTGTTAATGAATCGATTACATTAGGTACCGATTCACTCGTTGGTTCAAAAGATGGATTGGACTTCGTTCTTGGTTCATCACCCGTTACCACCAGGAGAACTATTTGGAGACTAATCTGATTAGCTCCCCAGAGAGGGAAGTATTGGCAGAGAGGGATGGCTAAAGGTGGGAATAGATTAGAAAGGCATGGATGGTTTAAGAATTCCTTACAGAGATAGAACTAGAAGCGTGGTTAAGCTGCTGCGCTTAGTGACTTCAAGAAACTAGCACCCTAGGGAAGAGTCTTGGTCCAACTCGAAATAAAAGCAACTTTAAGAAGAAAACTGAGGGGTTTCATTTTTAAAATAGTTACCCAAGAAAGCAAGATGCTATGGAATGAGGGAAATTCACTAACTACGATTTCATAGTTACCTTGCCCTAGTAAACCCGATACCTATGAGGATATTCGGGGTGTTGTCCTCACTTTTGAGAGAAATGCACGACTTGATAGCTCATCTGCAGCCTTTCTCTTGCTCGGGCAATAGAAGCATACTCCAGGGACTGCCTACTTAGTGATATAAACAAAGAAGCTCCTTGGGGCAAGGAAAGTTAGCCACCCCTTTCACCTTGGGAAGGGCTTCCTTAGATAGACGATTGGAAAAGACATTACTACTATAAACCTTGCAGGTTGAATCAGTCTTCCACCTCGACGGATCGGTGTAGGAAGGGGATTTTCCACTACATGAGCTACGATACCTTGCCTTTTGAATAAATTAACAGCCCTTTTTCCTCCGTGAAGTAAGATCATCACGAGTGCACCCTATGAGATATCGAGAAATGAGCATTCCTTAAATTATATATGATTCATCTTTATTGGAAATCCCCATATTTTCTTGACAAACAAGTCCCTATAGTTTGTTATAGGCTTTTGGTGTTTCTTGAAAATGAGATATGCTCAATGTTACATGGATTCGGGTACGAGTGTTGGGTGCGTGTATGTGTCTTTGTCCTGGATTCATCTAATCTCATATTAAAGATACTGAGATATGACAAAATATTCATATTTCTTATTATATATTTTTTATTTTTTCAGGATAAATGATGTTTACAAGATTCTATTGAGCATTCCATGCTTAATGTTAGAATTTATCAATAATTCTATTGTAAACTTAAATTATTATATATGCTTTTTAGGTGAATGTCAAAGTAAAATATCATACACATCCTATTTCCTTCTTCGAGCATTGAGTGCCCGACACAAATACTTTGTATATTAGAAAAGTCCGTATAGTAGAAGATATCTTTGATACACTTGTAACCTTAGTATTACATTATTACTAGGCCTATAGCTGATGCATCATCTCTCACATGTGATGCTGGGGATGCGATTGGATTGGAGAAACAAAAGAAAGGAACCTAAAGGAAATAGAAAAGGAAAAGCCATACCCAAATAAAAAAGAAAGGCAAAGGATGAAGATTTAGATTTTATTCAGGCTTGATTTTAGGAATCAAATATGTAATTTCGTATATTTTAGGATCGATTATCTATTTTCAGATTGGGAACCTTGTGATTAGACTATAGATACTAGGCTTATTGTCATTAGGAGGGGGATAATGAATTGCATATATTAAGTCTTGATATTGAGGTTAAAAGATATTCTTTTCTTTTGAGTATGCCTTTTTTTTTCTTTTTTTCTTTTTTTTTTTGCAATGGAAACGAATATTTGCTCCACAAAGTGATAAAGGAAAAACAAGAACAAAACACCAAGAAACATAAGAATATACGTGGTTCAACGATGTGCCACGTCCATGGGACGAGAAAAAATCAATCAACTATAATTAACAAGGATTCCAAGTTCTCTCTCTAGCCTCTTTCTGAGCCGCTCTTTATGTTCTCTTAATCGTAACCAAATAAAGGGTCATCCGTTTACAAGACTTTACTAAGAAATCCTAAGAAATGCTGAAATCTGCGCCTTCTAGGAGGTGCCATTTGAATGCCCTAAGGCTTTGTCTGGATGGAACTTAGTAGAAACATTTCGTCGAACACTGAGAACTCCCAAAGCAAACCGCTCACTAGCTTCCACCGTCCAAATACCTCATAGCTCCGTCTGGACGGAAAGCATTGGTGGAGAAAAATTCACTGTTCAGCAACGTCTTCAATTTGGTAATTTCTTGTTTACTCATTGCAGCTATTAACATGCCATTAACATACAAAAATAGCAGAACATATGAACCATCAGTAAGTACTCTGAAATAAACGCAGCAGTCACTCACAGCGTGTGTACCCATGCGCCACCATGAATGGATCAAAACACTTGTATGCCTAGAAGACTGCTTCAATCTATACAAGGATTCTTTAATAGGCAGACATGATCTTTCTTGTCGGGTTCTTTGAAACCTTTAGGCTACTGTATGTAAATTTGTTCCTAACCAAATTCCCATAAAGAAATGCAGTCTTCACTTCAAGCCGTTCTAGCTCCATGTTACGTATAGTTACCATTGCCAAAATGACTGTGATCGACGTGTGCTTCACAACTGTGAAAAGTTTTTATTGTAATCTACTTCTCTTTCCATGAGTAGCCCTTAGCCACTAGCCTACTTTTTCACCTTTTTTTGTACTTTTTTCTTTCCACGGTATACGCATTTGCAACCAACCACCTTCTTATTCTTGGGCAATTCATCAATTCTCAATTCTTTTTCTTTTGTAATGAATCCATCTCTTCTAATATAGATACCGGTCACTTTTCTTTATCTGTGGCTTCTTTCTAGGACACCGAATCTCAACTAGCAATTACAAAAGCAAAGCCGACCAAATCCTCAAAACCATACCTCGCAGTGCTTTATGGTTCCCTTTTTCTCTACCTCTGGCAATAATAGTTCATCCTATTATTTATCAAAATTTTCATCGCCCAGCTCTGTAGGGCTCATCTTCCTGTTGTTGTGAGTTTGTACCACCCTCACCTGCATTACGGGGTGAACTGTTCTCGTTGAGTTCTACCTCTGATTGTTGCTTTCTCATTAGCCTCGTCATCAACTGACTCTTCTTCATTCTGATTCAACATGACCGCTTTATTGAAGAGAACGTCTTTACTGATCACTTTTTTCTTGGCAACTGGATCCCATAGCACGTAACCATTCATGCCACTTTCATAGCCAAGAAAGTTGCACTTTCTTGATTTTAGATCCAACTTAAATTGTTTTCCACCCTGCACACATGCGTAGGACATCTATTTAAAATTTGTCAATTCAACTGGTTTTCCAAATCAAACGTCACGTGGAATTTTAAAATCAATAGCTGACGATGGAGATATGTTGTCGATGAAACATGCCATGTTAACTGCTTCTTCCCAAAAGGTTTTTGGCAATCCTGCATCCAACCACATGCATGTGGCCTTTTTCGTCACTATTTTGTTCATTCTCTCTGTCACACCATTTTCTTGCGAGGTTCACCCCAACTTGCACATCTTCACACCTTTTGGTAACCCTTTCTTGTGAAGCTTCAACATACTTCGATCGTCAATGTGACCAAGCTGCATATGCCAAAGTTTTATGTGGTCCGTGTTAGACTATGTTAGTGTATTAAGTGCAACTCCATCTACCATTGTGTTCCTAACCAGTCTGTATAGATTTTTGACTTTTTGTCTTTTCATGATCACTATTGTCTTTTTGCTGATCCTTATTGCTCCACCTTTTGCTGTTTACCCACAACCCAAAGGGTGTTTCTTTGAACAATTCAGCCGATTACAAATGGTTGTTGATTATTCATTCATTTGGAGTGTTTTCTTGCAAATATTTTCTGATAAGATAATTCATGACCCTCATACACCGATCTTTGATCCTCATACAATGACTTGGATCTCAAATTTTACTCAAAAAGTTTGTTGAACTTTAATTTTTTTGCATGGATCATGACTCATAAGAAATTAAATACCAATGATATGGTTCAAATATTGGACCACCATTTCTGTCCACTATCATGGTCATGTGTGAGATGGACTAGAAGAGATAAATCACCTATTTTTTAATTGTCGTGTTGTATTGACCCTGTGATGGAGAATGATTTAAGCCTTTATTTGACAATGGTGTATTGACTGTGACCCTCTTCTTGTGTTCAATTGTGTTGCATTGGCTTTAGGGATATGGTAAAGACGTGTAGTTTGTGCAGTGTTGTGAGTCGAGGAAATATAAAAAAATATTCATTGCTTATGGGATAATATTTGTTTTTTTGGTTTCTTTTTGGGCTATATGCTGTCCTAGTTCCAAGGTGATTCCCTTATTTTCGATGTGTAGAGATTGGAGAGCTGTGAGTAGAGTGTACTTTTAATGTGGTTTGATTTCCTTTACCCTTTGGTTGATTTCTTAAGCTCCTTGCACTTTTTTGTATATCTTCTCTCTCTCTTACTCCAAATAACTTCTTTTTGTTACCGATGGCAGAAATTATTTTAGCAAGCCCAACAAATTAACTAGCATTTTTGGATAAACTACAAATTGTATAAAAAATGCAAATTAACTAGCATCCCTTTCATTTTGTGCCACTTAAGCCACCATGAGTAGGTATATCACTGATAAAGCTGGAGGGCCACACAATTATGATAAAGCACATCTGAGCAATAAACTTCCTTTTTTACCATTGTTGCAACACTTTGATGATTCTCCTTTTGCTTCCCTCTCAATCTGGTCTATGGGGATTTGATTGAAAAAGTTTACCTATGCTTCTATCCTATTTATTACTTATGTGTTTATGTTTTTCCTCGATTGCTCTCTTCTTCCCTTGTGGGAAGTTGCAAAGTTAAATGTTGTTGTCTAAGTGGGTACATGTGCATTGTCTTCCACTATTTCTTGATGAATACTCCATAACTGCCCTTGCTGGCGGGTGAAATCTGGAATCTCAAGGCATTGTTTGGCTCTTCGATCCATTCTAACATAAGATATTTTTAACACTCCAACATTTTGTTTCTTTTCAAAAGTTTAAAAGAAATCGTTTGCCACTTCACATTAGTACACCTACTTTGACATTTAGATGGTTTATCTTTTCGATCTTTCATACTTTTACCCTTATGTTGCTTTGCATTCAAACACTTGCGTAGGGCTTAAGAATGTTGTCTTTCTCAATATGAGGTCTGCCATAGCCCCTAGGGGGAAGCAAGTGTATTTCCAATGCTTAATGCTGCTCTAGCTGATGCGATAGTTGCAGCTCTAGCACCCATTGATTTTGCACCTTTTTAATGCACTACCTTGACTTGACACTTGACTTACATTAAGATGTTGCCATATTCACTTGGGTGGGATGGTCAAGTGTGTGTGTGTCTACACCAATATTGTTCATTTTTGTGTAGGAAGTAATATTATGGTTAACCTCGTGAGTTATATTTGCGAAACTTTTGAACTTGTTGCATCCTTTTTGTTTAAGGGTTCCAATTAACTTGTTTTGAGCTCTATAATCTTAGGAAATTGAAGTCAATATGGGTTGTCATCGTCTCTCTGGAAATTGTTGCTTTTGAACTAAGCAAGCAATTGCAACTTTTAGTACTTTGTTTGAGACACTTGTACTTCTTTGTCGCATTCTTCTTCCTCTTCTCTCTATTTTCAATGGTACTACTTACCTTCCTTATTCATCTTCTCTCAATTCTCAAATTTCATTGGTAGAAAGACTAGTTACCTTGTTTTTACCTCAATCACACTTCAGTCAAGGCAGACACTTCCTACTGCAGACATTTTCTCTTGGACCCAATAATATTTGACCGGAGAGCAAAGCAATGGTAATAGCATGTAGTGTATTACATAAATAAGAAATAAATATATATCTTGATCACGTTTCACATTACTCCATTGTGAATTCAATAATTTGTGGACATATATGTTGGGTGCTAGATTCAGTTCTAAACTTTGATCTTTTATTCATTAATTTGGCTAAATTTGCATAAAGTTTAACTGACATATGATAAATGCTAAACAGGAGTTGGAAAAAGTTTATTTACGTGGAGTATAATCCTGAGGCAGATAAATGGGCTCCTATTCGACTTGGTGCAAAAAGCAATATTATAGGGGGTAGATTCTATATAAATATCAACAAGTGTAGCAAGTTCAGTAGATTCTATGTAGATATCAACTCTAATAAGGTCACGTAGTGTTCTGGAGAGGAAAAGAGCATAATATTGTCGCAAAATACAGCTTGAAACAATATTAAGGCACCCACTGATGCATCTTCTTTCGAATCCATGGGAAATATATGGATCTGGGCTGTTCTACAACAGGACAACAGGGAAAATAATAGCAGAAGTGCTAACCTCTCGATCACATGCAGACAAAGTGGTATCGAAAGGCACTGCGGGTTCAAGTCCTCGAAACCCAAGCCTCTAATCCTTCAAAACCTAGCTGGTAGGCGCTGGCTGTTAATTTAAATCTGTATTTTCTTTAGAAGGCGGCCTCTTTCTCTGCAGATCAGCCCCCTCTTCTACAAACTCAAGAGGCTTTTTCAAGAATCCAATTCAAAAGTTGCACATAAACCTCCCAAAAAGACCAGAAATTATTAGTTAACATTTGCTAATACTTAAATATAAAACAGATCTCCCAAAAAAGAATATCCAGCTACCCAAAGAAGCACCAAAAACCACCGTTTATTTATATATACTGTTAAGTTACCAATTGTTCTAAAAGTTTAAGCTGTTAGAAAATGGGCCCAATAATGTATATCACGCTATCTAACACTCCCCTTTATGCGCGACCCTGTCTCGCACGTGGAAATGCGAACAAACTGAATAGGTGCACCAACACACAGTGCATAATAACGAATATAATAGGGAAACACATCATGAGACTTGAACACAAGATCTCGTGGAACCAGAGTTCTGATACCATGTTAAATCACCAATTGTCCCAAAAGCTTAAGCTGTTTGGAAATAGGCTCAATAATGTATATCAAGCTATCTTGTTAGAATTTTAATGGCTCAAATCCTCTACACAATAGAAACAGGAGCGTATGCTACAATCCACACAAATCAAATAGAGAACAAGAACACGAGAATTTACGTGGTTCGGCTGACTGCCTACCTCCATGGGACAAGAAGAAAGAATCCACTATTACCAAAGGATTATAATCACTCTCTCTCTCTCACACTCGCACTATATCTGTGGTTTCAAACTTGAGCATCTCGCCATCTCTCTATATTCTCTCTATCCTCTCTGCTGAGTCCTCTTAAGTGTATAAACAACCTTAGGTTTCTATGAAACATAAAATCCTTATATATTAAGCTCCTTAGGTCAATATTTAACCTTAGCTTCCGCGCATAAAATTGCTGCTGCGCTCAGACCGATCGATCCGTCTTTAGACCGATCGATCCGTCTTAAACAGGTCTCGGTTTCTCTGCCTTCTGCAGAGATCTTGTGCGTATGTCGACCCACTTTTCAGCCCTCTAATGCTGTCTGGACGTCCTACCGAGCATGAATACCAAAATTCGAGACATCAAACCAACATATCTAACATATACATTGAATCAAATTCTCATATAATGTTACCAAACAACGCTCACCCCACGCGAATGACGTTTTCGAATGTATGTTCCGAAATATGGTACACCTTCATTCCAAATCGGTGAATTTAGTAATTGAAAGCGATCATGCATGTCTTTTTTATGTATTTCTTAATAAATTTTTTCGTTACAGAAATAAACAAATGTAATAATCTAAAATCTAGAGAAAGTGGAGCTTTTGGAATACAAAATGTAAAAGAAATTTGTTATAATTGTTATGAGGTATGAGTTTCACATAAGAAGTTTGAAAAATTATATGCTTGATAGTATGCTTATCGCTAGAAATAAGTACATTATAATATTGTAAGTTATACAAACCTACCTCTATCGTACCACAATTTAGGACATGTGGCGTATCACATTCTTGTTTTTGTTCCTTGTTCCGAAACTATCTGCTTTCTAGGTACATAGTTCTCATAAACAGAACTTTGACTGAATTTTCTTCTTTTAATGTCTCTTAATGTATCTCTACTGTGTGACCTACTGACCTTATTCTTTAATAGCAAAATTGACTTTCTGACACTTCCCTCTCTCATTTCTTTGCATGCAGATGTTCTGGCTTTGGTCATATTGATATCTCATCCAGATCAAATAAATGACCTACTTTTTGGTCATGAAAGTGCTTTAAAAGGTTTGTATAAAGATCCTTCTGACTTTCTGAATTAATAATTTGTCATCTTGGTTGATGTTCAGAACATATTATTTTCTGGACATACAGGATTACGCAAAGATGTTGTCATCTTTCTCCATTCTCCCATAATACCTGCTCATATTCAGAAGCTGGAGAAGCGTCTCACAGGCAATTTATATCTTGATGTTGTTGGTTCTCTGTCCATGTCATAGCATGTTCTCCAGATAAACAAATGCTTATATAGGATTTGTTTTATATTCTAAATTTACTTTTCTGCTGTGTCTGGTTTCTTGGAGGATGCCATTGTAGTTTTGTACTTGTTAGTTTTAGATTTATCAGTAGCCCATTAGTGTTTTAATTTTGAGATCCCATAGATTAGGTCATTGAGCTTTAGTATTTTTTTTTTCAAAACTTGGCCCGGTGGTAACGAGCTTACCTTCATTTATGTTTATTTTGCATCAATAACTTCTGTTTCACCACAGGAAGGCATAGTTGATTAGTCAACTTCCATGGAGTTTTTGGTTGTTTATTAAAATTGAAGCCTCTATGCCCTCCATGGGTTTGAAGTGACACTTCGATGCTA
The DNA here is from genome assembly GCA_034768845.1 of Heliamphora exappendiculata. Classification (NCBI taxonomy): domain Eukaryota; kingdom Viridiplantae; phylum Streptophyta; class Magnoliopsida; order Ericales; family Sarraceniaceae; genus Heliamphora; species Heliamphora exappendiculata. The sequence continues at coordinate 40,125 of JAOTRH010148771.1, read as the reverse complement.
CTTTTGGTTCTTGGATTCAAGGAGTGAAAAGAAAAAGAAAATGAAAATCTAGGAAAAGAAAAAAGAAGTGAAAGAAGATAATCTTTTTTAATTGTTTTCTGTCAGGGTTAGGAAAATGAGAAGAAAAGGAAAAGAAATTTGTCAAAACTCTATATTTTAAATTTAGTCACTTTTTAATAAATAATTAATTTCATTTTTTTATTTTCGTTTCCCGTGATAAATCACATAGCCCAAAGGGCAATGCGTGATAAGTGGAGTTCAAATAATTATTTGTTGTTTACTGTGATGTAGCTTTGAAGTAGCACACTACCATGTTTAAGTATTTCTCCTTACTCTCTTTTAGACTCTTTTCCCTTTCTAATGAAGTGTAATAATCCTCGTAGTTGAAGTGCAAAGAGACTAAGAATTTAGGGTTAGAGAAAAACGAGAACAAAATAATGGGAGAGAAAAGGTTTAGGGTATCTTAATTAGTCCCGTTTATTTCACACCTGTTTTTTATTGAATCACACCTTGATATTTATAATAGTACCTTGAAGACAGAAAAACAAATACTCTAATAGAAAACCAAATAACATAACAACAAATACTCTAGCACTCACCTTCATACTGTAGCATTGATGTCAAACATGCCCAACTTGAAAGATAAGTGATGAAATGAAGTGCGAGGTAATGGCTTGGTGAAGATATCTTCTAGTTGATCTTCCAAACGAATATAAAAAGTGACCATATGTTCTGCAGCTTTAAATCCTGTATAAAGTGATAATGAATCTCGATATGCATAGCCAGGTTATGAAATACTGTATTAGTAAAAATAAAATTGGCGACCTGATTATTACAAAACATGTGCATCAGAGTAGGAGCAGTAATACCAAAATCAAGGATAAAAGACTATCTATAACATCTCAGAAGCCGTATAGGCTATAGTACGATATTCAGTTTCAGTATTTGAACAAGCAACCACGATTTGCTTTTTATTGCGCTAAGCGACAAGATTGTTGGCAACAAAGGTACAATATCCAAATATAAGATCTTGGATCAAAGCGACTACAAGCCCAATTCGCATTACTAAACCCCATGACTGATAACGAATTAGAGGGGCAATATAACAAACTGTGACCAGGAGCACATTTCAAATAGCGCAAGATATGACAAATAACATCGCAATGAGGTTGATGAAGAGCATGCATATATTGACTAATCATCCCAACAACATAAGTAATGTCGGGATAAGTCACAATCAGACAACTAAGCTTCCCAACTAGAAGACGATAGCGACCAACACCAGGAAAAAGATTGCTAGAATCAGTGTCGAGCTTAATCATTGAATATGTTAGAGTATCAATAGGACGAGCACCAAAACATCTATTCTCAGATAAAAAATCAAGGACATACTTTCGTTGAGATAAAGGAAGACCCTGAGAAAGTAATGAAGTACGCTAAGTCCTTTGTATGAAAATATTGATCCACAGGTTGTTTGGCGTCAACATTACAAATAGAATAATTACCCGAAGAATAATATCATCAATATAGACAATCAACACAAGAGTCCCACCAGATGAATGATAAATAAAAATGGACTGATCAGAGGTGGAACATTGAAAATTGGAGGTCTGAACCATAGAGCTAAAGCGATCAAACCAAGCTTGAGGAGATTGTTTGAGACCATACAAAGCCTTACGTAAGGGACAAACAACTTCCTGATACAACAAAGCCAGGGGGTTGAGCCACATTAACCTCTTCACAAAGATAACCATGAAAAAAGTCCTTCTTGATATCAAGTTGATACAATGTCCAAGAATGACTAACATTAATAGATAGAAAGATCCGAATATAATTAAACTGAGAAATAGGCAAAAAGGTCTCCAAATAATCACCACCATATGTCTGAGTGTAGCCTTTGGCCACCAAGCGAGTTTTAAGGCGCTCTACAGACCCATTAGGAAGATATTTGACGCTACATTCCCAATGGCAACCAACAACCTGTTTTTTAGGAAGAAGGGAGGCAAGATCACAAATGTCGTGGGCCATAGCTTGATACTCAGTTTCAACACTTAGATCTAGCTACCATTGTCTCTTGTTTGTTTCGCCAAGTAACTAGATTTTTTCCTACAAAAGTACAATAATTAGGCATAAACTTTCTATCATCAATATAACCTACCTTATTTGCATCCGTGTAAGCTTTTAATCTCAAATGACCATGTTGGAGAACAAAATTCCTTTCCCTGTAGCATACTTGAGGTATCTCAAAATACAATAAACAACATTACAGTACGAGGATTATGTATGAACTAACTTGACAACCCCACCACGTATGCAATATCAAGTTTGGTGTTAGACAAGTATATTAATCTCTCCACAAATCTTTGAAATCTTTCTTTTATCTACAGGCTCTGTATCATCACTACTAAGGCGATGGGTAGACTCAATAGGCGAATTTGCTGGTTGACATCCCATCGTGCTTGTCTCCTCCAATAGTTCAAGGATATACTTTCTTTGAAAAATGAACATGCCCTTATCTGAGTGGAAACCCTAATCTCAAGAAAATATCGTAAAACCTCTTGATCTTTTATCTCAAACTCTTTGGCTAGACGTATCTTGAGATAGAAAACCTCTTCTACACCATTGCTTGTCACCACTATGTCGTCAATGCACACAATAAGAATTGTGATCTTATCAATACTTTGCTTAATAAACATAGTATGATCTTCATGCCTCTGTTTGTACCCAAATTGCAGCATATCGTTGAAAAATATGTCAAAGTAGGCTCTAGGAAACTACTTTAGCCCGTATAGAGCTGTTTTCAGTTTATAGACCTTTCCTTCAGGTATATGGGACGAAAAGCCTCGCAGTACATCTATATATACCTCTTCATCTAAGTTCCAATGGAGGAACACGTTTTTTTACATCCGACTGTTGGAGGGGCCAACCCAGATTGGCATAGCTGGAGTGAAGCACCCAAACAACGTTCATTTTCGTTATGGGAGCAAAGGTTTCCTGATAGTCAATATTATAGTTGAATTGTATAGTAACAATTTAGGGTTAAGGGAGAAGAGAAAAGGGAGAGAATAGCAGAGTGGAATCTTATTATGAGAAAATAATGAGGCTTATTATAAACTTCTACACCACACTAGTATTTATATAAGAGAACCAAAATAATTACAAAATGACTCTAACAAACAGAAGTGATTATGTAACACTTTCCCTCAAGCTGGAGCATAGAGGCCGAACATACCCAACTTGAAAAGAAGTCTTCAAAACTTAGAAGCAGACAATGGTTTGGTAAGAATATCACTCAATTGATCCTCGAAGCGAACAATGGGAGTTAAGATTTTCTTTGTCAGTAATAAATCACGAATAAAGTGACAGCCGACTTTAATATGCTTAGTCTGCTCGTGGAAAACTGGATTATTAGCAATAAAGATAGTAGCTTGATTATCACAAAACATCTCCATGGGTGTAGTTGTCTGGTTGCCAAAATCTTGAAGGAGGGAACAAACTCACAACATTTCAGAGGCAGTATGTGTCAGCATGGTTCTTAGCCTCGGCTTTAGAACAAGCAACCACATTCTGTTTCTTACAACACTAAGTGATAAGATTACCACTGACAAAGGTATAACAACCAGAGGTAGACCGCCGATCAAGCCGATTATCAGCCCAATTAGCATCACTAAAGCCAACCACAGATAATGTGTCAGATGGACGATATAGCAAGCCACGACCAGGAGCACTTTTCAAGTAACGGAGAATACGACAAACCGCATCAAAATGGGGTTGACAGGGACTGACAACACTAACAGTATATGTGATATCGGGACGAGTAACAGTAAGAAAAATTAATTTTCCAACAAGTCGATGATACCGACCAACATCTGAAAGGGATCACCTTGTTCAACATCAAGCTCAACAGTAGCCTCCATCGGGGTGTCAAGAGGTTGTGTCCTAAGAAGACTAGGCTCAGAAATAAGATCAAGGATATTTTCATTGAGAAAGGTAGGTATCCTGAGAAGAGTGAGCAACTTCAATAATGAGAAAATAACAAAGAGTACCCAAATCGTTAGTATGAAAGTTTTGTCCTAAATGCCACTTGAGATTGACAATACCAACCGAGTCATCACCTGAAATAATAATATCGCCAACTTACACAATTAATATAATAGTGCTCGTAGAGGAGCAATGAACAAAGACAGAGTGATCAGATGTGGAGTGTTGAAAACCATAGGTAAGTATAACAGAACTAAAGCGATCAAACCAGGCACATGGAGACTATTTTAATCCAAACAGGGCCTTACAAAGACGACGCACATGATGCTCACTATCAGAAACTACATAACCAGGGGGCTGCTCCACATACACTTTCTCCTGAAGGTTACCATGAAAAAATGCATTCTTAATATCAAGCTGATACAAGGGTCAAGAACGATTAATGACAATAGACAGGAGAATTCGAACAGAGTTCAGGCCAGCCACCAGAGAGAAAGTCTCTAGGGAATCATTCTCATATGTCTGAGTGTAGCCTTTGGCAACCAAATGTGCCTCAAGATGTTCTACAAAACCATTCGAAAGGTACTTCACTGTATAAACCCATCGACAACCCACCGCGTGCTTTGCAGGTGGAAGTGGAGTGAGATCTCAAGTTTGGTTCTGATAAAGAGCTCTTGTTTCTTCATCCATAGCAAGTTTCCATCCAGACATCGACGAAGCCTACTTATAAGTAGATGGAATATAAACAGAGGATAAGGCGGCGGTAAAGGAATAAAGACAAGAGGACAAACGAGCATATGACACAAAATTTGTAATAGGGTGCTGTGTACATGCACGCTTATCTCCACACAAAGCAATAGGTAGGTCAATATTATTAGAAGTTGAAGTGAAGGAGTCAGGAACCTCTGTTGAAGAAGATGAAGTAGCCGGGCCATAAGAGACAATAGGCCTATCTCGAGATCGCTCATATACCTGCAAAGGAGAGCTAGAGGAGGATGTATAAGGGAAGGAGATTGAGAGAGCGAGAGTGGGAGAAGAGGACTCCCCCTGATGATGGCAGATGAGATCAGAAGAGAATTGCTGACTTGAAGGAGCAAAAAAAGGAACGGACTCAAAGAAGGTTACATTAGCACTCACAAAATAACGACGAGATTCAGGATGATAATGATAACCTTTTGGAGGATGAGAGTACCTGAGAAAGATACAATTATGAGCTCGAGGAGAGAATTTATCATGACCGGAATTAAGCACATGTACGAAGGCAGTACACCCAAAAATACGAGTTGTGAGAGAAAAAGTAGGAGAATTAGGGTACAACATGCAGAAGGGAGATTTGCGATTGAGAACAACAGACGACATGCGATTAATGAGGTAACATGTAGTAAGAATAGCATCATTCCAAAAATGTTTGGGTACCTAGGCGTGAAATAATAAGGTACGACCAACATCTAACAAATGATGGTGCTTACGTTCAGCAACACTGTTTTGTTGACATGCGTGTGCACAACTGGTCTGATGAGTAATTTCACGATCAACACAAAAGGCATTAACAGAAGACTGCATGTATTCTAAAGTATTATCAGACCAAAGAATCTTAATAAGCTTTCTAAATTGAGTAAAAATTTCATTATAAAACGTAGAAAGAGCAGATGCTAATTCAGAGCGGATGCTAATTCAGATTAATGTTTTAACAAAAATAACTAGGTTATACGAGTGCAGTCATCAACAAAAATAACAAAATAACTGGTGCTGCTATTTCCTCTCTTGCTTGGGTCATAGATTCTGGTGCCACTTCTTATGTGTCTGGTAATTCCTCATTGTTTTCTAATTTGATTCACACTCACCATTATATTGTCTTAGCTAATGGTTCGTCACGTCCAGTTCATGGGCAAGGTATACTTCATCCCACCTCATCTTTGTCTTTATCTTCGAGCCTTTTTGTTCCAGATTTTTCATTTAGTTTGCTATCTCTGAGTCAATTAACTAAAACCTTGAATTGTTCCATAACATTTTCTCCTTCTTGTGTGTTTTAGGACCTCTAGGCTCAGAAGATGATTGGTTTGGGGCATGAGAAAGATTGGCCTGTACTACTTGGATACTGCACCACCGTCTCGTTCCCCTGCTCTGCATTGAGTGCTTTTGTCTCTCCACTTCAGTGACATCTTCGCCTCGGTCATCCCTTATTGGACAAATTGAAATTAGCTATTCCGTCTTTGCCATCCGTGTTTAGTTTAGATTGCGAAGCTTGTCAGTTTGGCAAGCATCATCGTAGTTTGTTTACTCGTAGTAGTTATGGTTGTGCGTCTGAGTCTTTTGGTGTAGTCTACACAGACATTTGGGGTTCTTCTCGAACTACTATTGTGAATGGATATTCATATTTTGTTATCTTTGTCGATGGCTTCTCACGTATGACTTGTCTTTTTCTATTAAAAAATAGATATGAGTTACCTTCTATTCTTACGAATTTTTATAATGAAATTTTTACACAATTTGGTCGGCATATTAAGGTTCTTCGATTTGATAATGCCGTAGAATACATGCAGTCTGTTGTTGCTTCTTTTTGTGATGATCGTGGTATTATTTATCAAAGTAGTTGTGCTCATACCTCTCAACAGAATGGTACTGCTGAACGTAAACATCGTCATTTACTAGATGTTGCCCCTACCTTGCTTTTCCACATGCATGTCCCGAAATATTTTTGGGGTGATGCCGTTCTTATTGCATGTCATCTCATAAATCACATGCCTTCTGTTGTCCTTCGTCAGAAGTCTTCTTTCTCCCTTCTGTTCCTGCTTCATCTCCTTTCTCTGTTACTCCTCAAGTCTTTGAATCTGTTGCCTTTGTTAATATCCTCGATCTCGGCCTTGACAAGCTTTCACCTTAGGCCCGTAAATGTGTGTTTCTCGGTTACTCTAGGACTCAAAAAGGGTATAGGTGTTATCATCCCGAGTCTTGTCGCTACTTTGTCAGTGCTGATGTCACCTTTTTTTAGTCTACTTTTTTTCCTTCTTCTGGTCAAGAGTTATATCGTCTAACCTTCTTTCTTGTAGTGAGGGGGAGTCTCCGACTTTACCTTTTCCTATGTCGTTGCCCTCGTCTTGCTCCTTGCAAGTATATCAGCGCTCTCGCAATCGACCCATTGTTTCTTTTGGCCCGACCCCAGCATCTTCTCAGTCGGAGGCTCCTGCTTTGCCTCCTCCCAATGATGATGACTTACCTATTGCATTACGTTGAGGTAAACGTATTTGTACTCAACACCTTATTGCTTAGTATGTTTGCTATACTCGTGCCTCTTCTTGCTTTCTTTCTGTTAAGTTAAGGGTATTATTGTATTTTTAGTATTTCTTGGTCTTATTATAAATAACAAGTGATAGGGTGAAAACCCTAAGTTTCAGTGCTCTCATTCATTGTTATTTCATTCTCTCTCTTCCTCTTTTTCTTTTTCATTCTCTGTAATAATTCTAACGTGGTATCAGAGTATGATCCTGTGTAAGTTTCTTAGCAATCCTTCTTCCTCTTTTTGTTTTTTCTTTCTCCTCAATTTTCTGATTTCGAAACTCTAAATAAATATTAAATTCCTTGATGATTGTTTGGCTCCCAACAATCGATTTGTGATTTTTTCCAAATTTTTCCATGATTGTTTCATAGTTTTTTTCAATTTTTACAAATTTCGGCGCTACTAGGGTTTTCGTCATCATCTCGCGATTGCGTTGTTTTCTGCTTCAATTGATGGCCTGTTTCTACTCCATGGGTGTCGACTCAGTGTGTAAGGGGCTCGAATCAACTCTCTTTGATGTTTTGGGTTGATTTCAAGATCGGGTGGAGCTTTTGCCGATTCGGCTAGTCGCACTGTTTGCACCTGTGTTTTTTTCCGCTCGATTTTGTTATGTTTGGCTGTGTTTTGTCTACTTTAGAGGGCTTCTGTTCATATCAGGGTTCACCACTATTGATTGAAGCCCCCGAGTTTGGTTGCAGATTCCAGTCGTTTCTTAAGTTGTTTTTTTTCCGCTTTGCTGCGATTGGTATGAGATTTTGGACTTTACTAGTACTCTAGTGGTTCAGGTCTACTTGGTTTGCACCTGTTTACAGTTCATTATTCCCATCCGTTTCAGTCTGCTTGTTCTTGGTCTCCCATAGCCATGTCTGATACAGGAAAGTCTTCTGGTAGTCATGCAGACACTGGATTGGCTTGTTCAAGGACTCCTATTGATAATCCGTCCCTTCAGATTAGTCCTGCCAAGTTGGATGGTAGCAATTATTTAATTTGGTTTCGTTCCTACAGTTTGGCCATCGCTGCACGCGGTATGTCTGGGTATATCACTGGTGAAACCACCCAGCCCATAGTCATTGGTTCTTCTCGCACACGTTGGATAGAGGAAAATGCCCTCGTTATGTCCTGTCTGTTACACTCTATGCAGCCCTCCATTAGTCGCAGTATTTTACTTCTGGATACTGCACATTAGATTTGGTCAGTTGCTGCTCAGACTTATTCACAGACTGGCAATGATGCCCAATTGTATGAGTTGAGGAAAAAACTCCGTGGGTTAGAACAGAGAGACCATTCATTGGCTTATTATTACGCTGAGTTGACTAGCTTGTGGGGTGAGATTGATTATCATCAGGACTTCCATGCTGTTTGTACTACTGATGCTGCTGCTTTTTAGAAGATGGTGGAGGAGCTGGTGTATGATTTTCTTGCTGGTCTCCATGTTGACTATGATCCGATCCATGTTCAGATTTTGGGCCGTGATCCATTTTCTACCTTGCGACAAGCATACGCCTATATCCGGCAAGAAGAGAGTCGTCGTCATGTTATGGTTCCCATTTCCAGGCAGGAACGTTCCGTGTTAACAGTCACATCTCTTCATCGCACCGGCTAACCTAGTCATATTAAGTCTGGGGAGAAGAATGGCTTTGTTGCCCGGGATCAGCTGCATTGTGACCATTGTGGTAAATCTCGTTATACTATTGATCATTGTTGGAAGTGACATGGTCGTCCTACTCCCGGACGTGGCGGTGGACGCGGTGGACGCGGTGGTGGGCGTAGTGGACCTGTTCGCTCCCACGCTCATCTCTCTGAGCTCCCTACTAGCACATCCGGTGAGACTGGCTCTCTTTCTGAGGCGGAGTTAACTACTCTCAAATGCCTGATAACTCGGGTTGATATTTCCTCTTCCACTGCCTCTCCTTCCTCCTCCAACTTTGCTCATTCAGGTATATCTTCTATTGCACTTAGTGCAGTTGTCTCTTTTACTCCTTGGATTATTGACTCCGGTGCCACTGTTCATATGACTGGCTCTTCTATTTTATTTTCTTCTTATTCCATTTGTTCTGGTAATGATAAGGTTAGAATAGCCAATGGTTCGTTATCATCTATTTTTGGCAAAGGTTTTATTCCTTGCTCTCCTCTACTTTCACTATTCTCTGTCCTTCATGTCCCCAATTTTTCTACTAATCTTTTATCTATTAGTCGTCTTACCAGTTCCTTAAACTATTCTGTAACTTTTTTTCCGACTCATTGTGTTTTTCAGGAACTGGAGACGGGAAGAATGATTGGCAGTGGTAGTGCACATGGTGGCCTGTACTTATTGGATGTTCCGTCCTCTACCCCTGTTCCACCTTCACCGTCTGACCAAGCTCTCTATACTGATACTGGCATCCGCCGTCTACAATTACTTCAGTGGCATCGTCGTTTGGGACATCCTTCTTTTGGCATTTTAGAGAGATTTTTTCCCTCTTTAATTAAACATTGTTCTAGAAATGATTTTTTGTGTGAGGCTTGTGATCTTGCAAAACATAAACGTTCTATTTATCCTTCAGTTAATAAACGCAGTGTTTCTCCTTTCACTATTATTCATTCTGATGTGTGGGGTCCTTCACCTATTACCACTATTTCTGGTTATCGGTGGTTTGCGACGTTTATTGACTGTCATTCTCGTTATACTTGGGTTTATTTGCTTCGCACTAAAAATGAAATCTTTCCCTATTTTCAAAATTTTCACCGCATGGTCCGCAACTAGTTTGACGCCAACATCAAGATTCTCCGGACTGATAATGGAACTGAGTTTCTTGATAGTGGTTTTCATGCCTATCTTGCGGCTCATGGTATTCTTTTCCAAACCAGTTGTGTTCGCACTCCTGAACAAAATGGCGTTGCTGAACGAAAAAATCGTCATCTTCTTGAAGTTACTCGTTCTCTTCTTTTTTCTATGCATGTTCCTAAGTCTTTTTGAAGTGTGGCAGTTCTTACTGCGGCTTATCTTATCAATCGTTTGCCTTCTAGTGTTCTTCAGCTCAAAACCGCTTTGGAGCTTCTTCCCGAGTCTTTTCCTGTCTCCTCTTTTTCATCCCGGATTTTTGGTTGCACTTACTTTGTTCATACACCCAAACACCCCGGTGGAAAATTAGACTCTAAGGCTCTCAAATGTGTCTTCATTGGCTATTCTGCTATCCAAAAGGGTTATAAATGCTATGATCCGGTCACCCACAAAAGTTTTGCCAGTATGGATGTTACTTTTTGGGAGTCCATGCCTTTTTTTCCCTCTTCTCAGCCATCTCTTCTGGGGGAGCCCTCTAGCCTAGAAGAGATGTTACCATTGGATACACAAGACTCATGAGTCTCAAGGTTTGGTTTTTTCGAATCTTACTTCGCCAGTTCTTACTCCTGGTGAAGGGGAGACGGAACCCAGTAAGGATGGAACTAAACAGGATGTTGGTGGACAATTAGACAAAAAGGATCTGCATACCTATACTCGACGCTCGAAAGATCAAACAGCTCGTGTGGCACTACCATCTTGCTAGTTGTTACCTCCATCCTCCAGTTCAAATTATCATGCTGAACCACCTGGTAATGAGTCATCTGTTGCTGATCTTAATACTTCTAATTTACCTATCGCTCTTCGCAAAGGCGTTAGGATATGTACTCAACACCCAATTTCTCATTTTGTCTCATATAATTCTTTATCAGCCCCATATCATGTTTTTGTCTCCTCTTTGTCCTCTATATTGATTCCACAGGGTTAGAAGGAAGCCATTGATGATCCTAAGTGGAAGAAGGCTATAATTGAGGAAATGACAACCTTGAAAAAGAACGGTACTTGAGAGTTAGTTTCTCTTCCAAAAGAGAAGGCGGCAGTTGGGTGTAAATGGGTTTTTACAGTAAAGCATAAGGCAGATGGATCAGTTGAGAGATTCAAAGCAAGGCTAGTTGCTAAAGGTTTCACCCAAACTTATGGTATTGACTATCAGGAGACTTTTGCTCTAGTAGCTAAAATGAACTCAGTTCGGATGCTCTTATCTTGTGCCGCTAATACGGGTTGGCCTTTTCAGCAGTTGGATGTGAAGAATGTATTTCTTCATGGAGATCTAGAAGAAGTATATATAGATGTACCACCTGGATTCTCATATCGTGAAACTAAAGGGAAGGTGTGTAAATTGAAGAAGGCCTTATATGGACTAAAACAATCTCCTCGAGCGTGGTTTGATTGTTTCTTCAAGGCCATGCTAAGATTTGGGTACCGACTGAGTCAAGCAGACCATATTATGTTTATCAAGTAAGGCAATAATGAGATTACTATTCCTATTGTCTATGTTGATGATATAGTTGTGACAGGTAATGATTCTGATGAGGCATCTCGTCTTAAGGAAAACCTAGCAAAAAAAATTGAGATGAAAGATCTGGGGGTACTACGATATTTTCTTGGAATTGAGGTGGCTAGATCAGATAATGGGATCTTCATTTCTCAAAGAAAGTATATTCTTGACCTTTTAGATGAAGCTGGTATGATGGGTTGTCGACCTGCAGATTCACCTATTGAGGCCAATTATCATCTCCATAGTGGTGATGGAGAACCTGTCGACAAGGACCAATTTCAGTGGCTTGTGGGAAGCTTAATATATCTGTCTCACACCAAACCTGATATTGCATACGCTGTGGGGGTTGTCAGTCAGTTCATGCATGATCCTCGTAGTGTACATCTTGACGCTGCCTATCGTATTCTGTGATATCTTAAGTCTGCCGCTGGCAAATGGCTATTATTCTCTCATCACGGCCATTTGACATTAGAATCTTCCACAGATGCAGATTGAGCTGGTTCAGTTGATGACAGACGATTTACATATGGGTATTGCACATTTGTAGGGGATAACCTGGTTACTTAGCGCAATAAAAAGCAAACAGTGATAGCTTGATCAAGTGCAGAAGCTGAGTATAGGGCTATGGCACATGGTATCTGCGAGCTAATTTGGCTCAAAGTCCTATTAAAGGATTTGGGTATTGAGTGCAACAAACCTATGAAGTTGTACTGTGACAACAAGGCTGCTATTAATATTGCTCATAACCATGTCCAGCATGACAGAACGAAGCATATAGAGATTGATCGACACTTCATTAAGGAGAAATTGTGTCAGGGATCAATATGTATGCCCTTTATAAAATCTGCAGATCAATTAGCAGATATTTTTACTAAAGGGTTTAGCAGTAAAATGTTTCAACTCATTGTATGCAAGTTGGGCATGAAAAATATATATGTATCAACTTGAGGGAGAGTGTTAAGGGTATTATTGTACTTTTAGTATTTCTTGGTCTTATTATAAATAACAAGTGATAGGGTAAAATCTCTAAGTTTTAGTGCTCTCATTCATTGTTATTTTATTCTCTCTTCCTCCTTTTCTTTCCCACTCTCTGCAATAATTCTAGTACTTTCCTTTGCTACTGCTTTGTCTGTTGTTTCTCTTTGTACTTATAAGCAGGCTCTGCCTGTATCTAGCTGGAAGCAAGCTATGGATGAGGAAATGAGTGCTCTTCATTAGAATCACACTTATGAGCTTACTTCTATTCCTCCAGGCAAACAAACTGTTGGCTGTCGTTGGGTATATACCATTAAATATCTTCCTGATGGGTTTATTGAACGTCTTAAGGCTCGTCTCGTGGCCAAATGCTACACTCAAACCTATGGAGTTGATTATTTGGAGTCATTTTCACCAGTGGCTTGCCTTAATTCTGTTCGCATTCTCCTCTCTATTGTTGTTAATCGTTCTTGGCTTTTATATCAACTTGATATTAAGAACGCATTTCTTCACGGTGATCTACAGGAAGAAATCTATATGGCTCAACCACGTGGTTATGTTGTGCCTAGCAGTGAAAATTTTGTTTGTCACTTACGCAAGGCTTTATATGGTCTGAAGCAATCCCCTCATGTTTGGTTTAATCGGTTCAGTTATGTGATCCTTGCATATGGTTTTCGGTGTTTCTCATCGGATCACTTAGTATTTGTTCATCATTCTTCGGCCGACACTATTGTTTTGATTATTTATGTTGATAACATTATTATCTCCGCCAATGAGTCGACTGGTATTGCTACTTTGAAACATTATTTGGCTCAACAATTCCATACAAGGACTTGGGCCTACTTCGTTACTTTCTTGGGATTGCGATTGCCCATTTCTCTCACGACATCTCTTTATCCAAACGCAAGTATGTCCTTGACCTTCTTTTTGAGACTGGCTTCCTTGGTGCTCATCCGGTTGATACTCCTATGGATACTCCTATGGATTCCATAGTCAAGTTGGCGCTCTCTTTTATGACATTGGTCGCTATCGTCGGTTGGTTGGTAAACTCATTTATCTCACGGTTACTCACCCAGACATTACATACGCTGTTGGGGTGGTTAGTCAATTTATGCATTCTACTCGTCAGCCTCATTATGATGCTGTTTATCGTATCTTGTGGCATTTGAAGAGTGCTCCTAGTCGTGGCTTGTTATATCGGCCCGCGACAACCTTATCTATTGTTGGTTTAAGTGATGCTAATTGGGCTGGTAGTCGTTTTGACTGGTGTTCGACATCAAGGTACTGTTCCTTTGTTGGTGGCAATCTTGTTACCTAATGGAGTAAAAAGCAATATGTGGTTGCTTGCTCCAGTGTTGAAGCTGAGTATCGTGCTATGGCTTGCACTGCTTCTGAGCTATTGTGGGTCCGCTCTCTCTTGCTTGATTTTGAGCTTACTCCTCCTGTCCTAATGCAAATGTTTTGTGATAACCAGGCCGCGATTTTTATTGCAAATAATCTAGTCTTTCATGAGCGGGCCAAACATGTTAAGGTTGATTGTCACTTCATTCGGAATTTGTTGCTGCAAAAACGGATTATCACTCCATACATTCGTTCAGACGATCAGCTTGGCAATATCTTCACCAAACCCTTGGCTCGTTCGCCTTTTTTTCATTTGTCTTCCAACCTGAGTATATTTGACTTATATGCTCCAGCTTGAGAGGGAGTATTAGAGTCCTTTTTTGTATTAAGGGTATTTGTGTCATTGTGTAGTATGCTCTTTTAATATAAATAGATGGCAGGGAGAGGGGACTGATTATATTCACTAAACACTAATTTCTTTTCCTCATCTTTTCTCTTCTCATTCTTCAAAAACCCTAAAGCTACTTTCTTTATTCTTTCACTAATTTTATTATGAGAAAATAATGAGTCTTATTATAAACCTCTGCACCACACCAGTATTTATATAAGAGAACTAAAATAATTACAAAATGACCCTAACAAACAGAAATAATTATCTAACAATCACAATTTTAGGTAAATTCCTTAGCAACCCGTCTAGCCTTGAATCTCTTAACAGTCCCATTTGCTTTCTTCTTTGCTGGTAATACTCATTTTCACATTTGCAGCCCGCTGATTTCTTCCCTTATGGAAGAGATTACTAACTCCTGGCTGCATTCTCCTCAACCATAGCCTCTTTTCACTTAGGATATGCAGTAGCTTCCTTTCAAACTTGCAGAATCGATATAGATGATAATGAAGAGACAAAAGCAAGATATGAAGTTGATAGGGTGTCATAAGACAAATTATGGTATACACTTCGTAACTCCTTTCCTGAGAGCAATAAGTAGATCACAGTTATTAAGAGTAATAATTGGAAAGTCATTTCTAGAGGGATTAATAGAAAAGTCCGAAAATGGAGACGGTGATGGCAGATAGCATGGTGGCTGTGAGACACAAGTAGAATATATGCAGGGAAAAGAATTGAAGAGAGAAAAGAACTAGAGGGGAAAACAATGGCAGTAAGGAATGAGAGAGCAACTTAGGGTTCTCTCCCCCAGCATTGATATTTATATATAAAGAGACCAAAGTACAATAATATCCTTAAAGAAATAACTTATAACTTAACAGCTAATAATCTCAAAATGACCATGATTGGAGAACAAAATTCCTTTTGCTAAAGCAGACTTGAGATGTCTTAAAGCAAGTACAATCAAAAAGCTTGGCTAGAAGAGAGGAAACAGAGGGAGACATAGGAAGAAGCTCTAAAGGAGTCTTAAACTGATGAATGGTGGAGGGCATAAGATTAATAAGATAAGCAACCATAAGAACTGGCTTGCTCTAGAAAGATTTAGTAGCATGCATAGTAAAGAAGAGAGAGCGAGCTACCTCAAAAAGATGGCTATTTTTCTTTTAGCTACTCTATTTCGTCCAGGAGGGTAGACACAACTTGTATGAAAAGAATGCTATTATTCTCCAGGTAGGCTCAAAAAGCTCTGTCAATATACTCGGTCCTATTATCACTGCAAAGAATCTTAATTTTGGTGTCAAACTGGGTACTCACCATCTTGTGATGGGTTTTGAAATGAAAAAAGATTTCATTTTTAGTGTGAAGTAAATACACCAAAATAACATGAGAATAGGAATCAATAAGAGTGACACCCCATCAATAACCAGAAATAGAAGTGATAGGTGAAGGGGTCCAAACATCAAAGTGGATAATCATAACGGAAAAATCACTGTGTTTATTAACAAAATGATAAGTAGGTCATTTATGCTTGCAAGTTCACATATGACAATGCTTAACCAAAGAAGGAAAAGGTCTCTCTAAAATCCCAAAAGACGGGTGACCCATATGACAATGCCACTAATGTAGCTGACATGGCCTGCCCTTGTTCCACAAAGCGACCGCTTTGGGGGCCCTATTTTTTTGTTGTTTTAATGTTTTTCAAATACATGAATTGTATATATGATATTGATAAATATAACTGTTACAATTGCTTTAGGAAAAAGAGATTTTTCAAAGTTAAGATTAAAATTTATCTGCATGTTACAAAAATGATTGAATGAATTAGTAATGTTGTCTATTGAAGAAGAAATGATAGATAAGCTTGACTATGTAATGTTAATTACTAATTTTATGGCAAAAAAACACCAGAAGGGTATAGTATTTAAGTGATTATTTGCTACTATTAATTCATCTGTTTTATTTTGTTCTGATATGGTAACTTTGATTTTGTTTCGTGTTATTTTAGTTGTAAATTGGATATTGGAGAAATATGAAGTAACAAGACAATTTGTATTTTAAAAAAATTTTAAAATAATTTTTCTCTTAAAATTTGTGAGTATGAAAATTTATAGGACCCCTTTCTAAATGTGTGCCTCGGGCCACTATTAGTCAGGGCCGGCCCTCGTTGCTGATGAATGATGAAACTAGTGTCTTCTTGGAGGGCTGACCATAAGATAAGGATGGAAAAGTGGAAAAAGGAATATCCAGAAAGTATGAACCACTGTGTGCGCTACCACTGTCAACCGTTCTCCATATGAAAAACATAATGGGTAGAGACAATATTGCTGAACAGTTTAAGAACTAATAAGACTACTAACAGATAATAAGTTACTAGAAAATTTTGGAACGTGGAGAAAAAAAAAAAAGAAATTGAAGGGGAGTAAGGAATAAAACCTTTTCTAAACACAGAAGATAGACCTATCAATGGCTCTTAGTTCATCTTTACCAAACAAGTAGAGTACGAGAAAAACAAAGAGAAAGAACCAATCATGTGATCAGTTGCATTAGAGTCTATGACCCAAGGAGTATGAGAGGAAGAATCACTAAGTGCACTGGCATAAATACCTAAGTGCATTGGCATGAATATGTGAGTGAGCAAAGTCGAGAGATGAAATGGAAGTAGTAGTTGTAGAAGTAGAGATGTCCAATCTAAACATCAGACGCTTGAGAGTATGTAACTCATCCTGAGAAGAGATCTAGTCTCACTAGATGTGGCTCACCAAATGTGCCTGTAGAAGTCTCAGAGATGTGGGCATGAGAACTTATAGGACCACTATGACCATGACGTCCCTGAGAAGGATGACGATGTAGCATCCAGCAGTGTTCTAAAGTATGGTGAGTTTTATCATAGTGCTCACAAGTCACAACGCAAGAGATTACGGTCTACAGGTCCACACTTCTCCCTAGACTTGGAATGACTAGCCTTGCCATTCCGTGGGGTAGGAGTAACTGCTAATGCAGTGAGGGTCGAGAAATAGTTCTAGCTCTTCTGTCAAAATATTCGACTCCCTAGCTAGGAACATGCACCATGGCATGACGCCTTCTTTTCTCTTGCTAAAAATGAGCATATGCTTCTCTCAATGTAGGAAACAGATCACAACCCAAAATCTGAACACAGATCTTAATTGTACTAGTTGAATAGTAAAGTAGTGATTTAGGATTAAAGGAGAGAAGGAAGAAGAGAGAAAGACAGAGAGAGATTATTATTAGAAGAATAATGAGGTTTAATTCCATCTCTACATCACACCAGTATTTATATAAGAGATTCCAAATTAATTACAAAACGACCATAACATGTATAAATAATTATCTAACACTCCTCAAGCTGGAGCATAGAGGTCGAACATGCCCAGCTTGAAAAGAAGTCACTAGAAGCCAGAAACAGCTAACGGTTTGGTAAGAATATCACCCAATTGATTTTCTGAGCGAACATATAGAGTGAAAATTTGCTTCGTCATCATTAAGTTCTGAATAAAGTGGCAGTCAATCTCAATATGCTTTGTGCGCTCGTGGAACACAGAATTACTAGCAATAAATATGGTTGCTTAATTATCACAAAACATCTCCATAGGACTAGAAGACGTGATGTCGAAGTCATGAAGAAGAGAACAAACCCACAACATTTCATACGCAGTATGGGCCATGGCACGATACTCTGCTTCAGTACTGGAACGAGCAACGACATTCTGCTTCATATTATGCTAAGTGACAAGATTATTGCCAACAAAGGTACAATAGCTAAAGGTGGATCGCCTATCAAAGCGACTACCAACATCACTAAAGCCAATCATAGTCAAATGATCAGATGGACGATATAATAATCCACGACCTTGGGCACATTTCAAGTAGCGAAGAGTATGGCAAACAGCATTAAAGTGTGGCTGACGCGGAGCATGCATAAACTAGTTAACAACACCAACAACATATGTGATATTATGACATGTGACTGTGAGGTAAATTAATTTCCGAACAAGCCGTCGATAATAGCCAATGTCTAGTAATGGATCTCAATGTTCACCATCGAGCTTAACAGTAGAATCCATTGGTGTATCGACCGGACGAGCACCAAGTAACCCAGTCTCAGAGAGAAGATCGAGAATATACTTACGCTGGGATAAAGATCCCTCGAGAGGAACGAGTAATTTTAATCCCAAGAAAATAACGGAGAACACCTAAGTCCTTGGTGTGAAAATGGTGAGTCAAATGTCGTTTTAAAGCAGCAATGCCAGTAGAATCATCACTAGAAATAGTGATATCATCAACATAAACAATCAGCATAATAATACCAGCAGAAGAGTGATGAACAAACACTGAATGATCAGATGTGGAACGCCGAAAACCGTATGCAATGACAACATAACTGAAGCGATCAAACCAAGTATGAGGAGATTGCTTCAGACCATAAAGAGCCTTACGCAAGTGACAAACAAGATGCTCACTGCCAGGCACGACATAGCCAGGGGGCTGTTCCATATAAACCTCTTCTTGAAGATCATCGTGAAGGAAGGCATTTTTAATATCAAGCTGATATAATGGCCAAGAATGACTAACAACAACAGATAGAAGGATCCGAACAGAGTTGAGGCAAGCTATAGGAGAACATGTTTCCAAGTAATCAATACCGTAGGTCTGAGAATAGCCTTTAGCAACCAAACGCTCCTTGAGATGCTCAACAGAACCATTCGAAAGGTACTTTACTGTATAGACCCAATGACATCCCACCGCTTGCTTCTCAGGGGAAAGAAGGGTAAGCTCCCAAGTTTGGTTCTTATAAAAAGCATGCATTTCCTCATCCATAGCAAGTTTCTAGCCAGACATGGACACAGTCTGCTTGTAAGAAGTATGAATAGAAACGGACGACAGAGTAGAAGTAAAAGAATGAAGACAAGATGACAAACGATCTTAAGACACAAAGTGAGCAATAGGATATTGGGTGCATGCACGTTTACCTCGGCGCAAAGAAATCGGTAAGTCATCGGAACTAGGAGCGGAGGAGATAGGAATCTCGATCGGAGAAGATGAAGACTCTGGGCCATATAAGACGACGAGTCTATCTTGAGATCGCTGATAAACCAACAATGATGGGGTAGAGGGAGAAGATGGTGCCATAGATAGAGGTAGAGGAAGAGTCGGAGAAGAGAGAGACTCCCCCTCATGGCAACAAATGAGATCATAAGAAAGTTGGCTACCAGAGGAAGTAAAGAAGGGAGTGAACTCAAAGAAGGTCACATTAGCACTCACGAAGTATCGGCGAGACTCCGGATGATAACACCGATATCTTTTTTGAGTACGCGAGTATCCAAGAAAGACACATTTACATGCGCGAGAGGATAACTTATCAGTACCAGGATCAAGAATATAGATCGACACTAGTCGATCATCTGGAATTTTCTTTTTCTTTTTTTACAATCATGAATGCAGACAAAGAAAAAAAAGAAGAAAAGAAAAGAAAGAAGAAGAAATTTGGATCGGGATACTCTGATACCAAGTTGAATAGTAAATTAGTGATTTAGGGTTAAACGAGGAGAGAAGGAAGAAGAGAGAAAGACAGAGAGAGATTATTATTAGAAGAATAATGAGGCTTAACTCCACATTTACACCACACCAGTATTTATATAAGAGACTCCAAACTAATTAAAAAATGACTCTAACATATATAAGTAATTATCTAACAGTACTCAATGTTAAGACCAACTAAAAAGTTATAATCACACTCCTTTTCCATCTTTTGAAACGTAGCTGCATCAATAGTACAATCCACTTAAAAAATCCCGATGATAATTGATCTCATGCTACAAACTAGCCAACTCTGTAATCAGCCAGGGACCTATTTGTTCCAATCCATGAATCTGCTTTTGCAACTCCTCTAGGTGGGCATCATTACCTGCTTGGGAATAGGTTTAAGCAGTCGTTGACCAAATCTTATGTCCAATATCTAATAGTAAGAAACTACGACTAGAGGGTTGCATAGAATTCAACCACCATAACATAATAAGGGCTTTGCCTTCAACCCCTCGTTTGTGAGTAGGTCCCTCTGCAGTCGGTTGTTTAGCTTCACTAGAAATATACCTAGATAATCCACGAGCAACAATGGGCAAACTACAAGCATGTAACCAAATCAGATAATTATTGCTATCCATCTTAATAGGGTTAATATGAAGAGAGGGGCTATCATTAAGAGTATCCAAATGACTCAACCTTGTCTCCCCAGTACCAACAAAAGACTTGCCAATATCTGACATGTCCACATATTATGAAGAACAAGCAACAACAATCTACAAAACTGACTCAAGATAACCAACTCTTCAAAGGATTAAGATCAAAGAGATGAAATGCAGTAAAGTGGCTGAATAAAATCAAAGAGCATTGAAAGAACTCGAACCAACACATATAGATAGAACTCATGCCAAAATAACCCTTAAAAAGAACCTGGAACGCAGCATAAACCATAGTTTCCACTTGTTACGGTTCGAAACCCACCACAGATCGAAAGCCCAGCCTGGACAAGCCTTCTACAACCTTGTATAAACTTGTAGAATCCATCCAAGCCAAAAAATCGCTCAAAGCAAGCCTCGATCGATGATTCCAAAAAATAATTCCAAAGAAGCTGAAAAGAACAAGAAAAAAGTCATTGTTAAGATTGATGTATGAACAGAGAAAAATAGAAAAGAGTTGAGAGAGAATTATTCTGACGGTGAAAAGAGAGAGCACCCAGGATTAGGGTTAACTCCCTTATCACTATTATTTATATAATGAGACAAATATACAAAAATACAATAATACCCTTAACTTAACACTCTTTCAAGTTGACGCATAGATATTTTTTATGCCCAACTTGCATATAATGGGGTGAAACACCTTACTTCTAAGCTCTTTAGTAAAAATATCTTCTAATTGAAACACCTTACTACTAAGCCCTTTAGTAAAAATATCTGATAATTAATTTGCAGACTTCACAAATGGCATACAAATTGAACTCTTGCATAGGTTCTCCTTAATGAAGTGTCTGTCAATCTCAATATACTTCGTTCTGTCTTATTGTACTGTGTTATGAGCAATGCTGATGGCAGCTTTATTGTCACAATACAACTTCATAAGCTTTTCACACTCAAATCCCAAATCCTTCAAAAGACCTTGGAGCCATAGAAGTTCGCAAATACCATGTGCTATAAACCTGTGTTAAGTCTCTGCACTTGATCTAGCTATCAGTGTATGTTTTTTTACTTCGCCAAGTAACCAGAGTGCCTCCTACAAACGTGCAATACCCCGATATAGACCGCCTATTATCAACTGAACTAGCCCAGTCCGCATCCGTGAATGCTTTTAATTTCACGTGATCATGATTAGAAAACATGAGTCCTTTTCTTGGAGCAGACTTAAGATATCGCAAAATACGATAAACAACATCAAGATTTGCACTACAGGGATCATGCATGAACTGACTGACAACCCCTACAGCATATACAATATCAGGTCTAGTATGAGATAGATATATTAATCTTCTCATAAGCCTTTGAAATCTGCTTTTGTCGGTAGGTTCTCCATCACCACTACTGAGACGATAATTAGTCTCAATAAGCGAATCTGTTAGTTTACAACCCAACATGCCAGTTTCCTTTAGGAGATCAAGAATGTACTTTCGTCGAGAAGTGAAGATGCCATTATCTAATCTAGCTACCTCAATCCTAAGAAAATATCGTTACGCCCCTAGATCTTTCATCACAAACTCTTTAGCTAGATGTGCCTTGAGATGAGACACCTCTTCTGCATCATTCCTCCTCACAACTGTCATCAATATATACAATAAGAATTGTGATCTTATTATTACCGCGCTTGATAAAAATAGTGTGGTCTGCATGACTTTGTGGTTATCTAAATTTTAGCATAGCTTGGAAAAATCTTTCAAACCAGGCTCGTGGAGATTGTTTGAGCCCATATAAAGCCTTCTTCAATTTGCACACCTTCCCTTCAGTTTCATGGGATGAGAAACCTGGTGGTACATCCATATACATCTCTTCCTCTAAGCCTCTATGGAGAAATGTATTTTTCACATCCAGTTGTTAGAGAGACCAACCCATAGTAACAGCACATGACGAGCACGCGAACTGAATTCATTTTGGCTACTGGGACAAAAATCTCCTAATAAATAATACCATAAGTCTGGGTAAAGCCCTTAACAACTCGTTTTGCCTTTAATCTCCCCATTGACCCATCTGCCTTGTAATTGACGGTAAATACCCATTTGCACCCAATTGGCTTCTTCCCTTTTTGGAAGAGAGACTAACTCCTAGGTACCATTCTTTTGCAGAGCTGTCATATCTTCAATCATAGTCTTTTTTCACTTAGAGTTCCCAATAGCTTCCTTCTAACTGTCCGGAATCGATATAGAGGACAAAGACGAGACAAAAGCACGATATAGGTTTAATAATGAGGCATATGAGACAAATTGTGAAATTGGATGTCGAGTACTTGTTCTAACGCCATTTCGAAGGGCAATAGGTAAATCACAAGTATCAAGATTAACAACAGATTATTTATTACTAGATGAAACAGTGAAGGAGATGAAACATGGGGCGAAGATGGCAATTGGCAAGGTGGTAGTGGCACACAAGCAGTCTGATCCTTCTGATGTTGAGAATAAGTATGCAGATCAATTCTATCTAATCGTCCAGCAATATCCTTCTCTGTTTCCCCTCACCTGACTCTTCTTTCTCTCTTTAAGTGGGAATAAGGTCTTGTTGTGTAAAATTTGGAAAGACTAACCCGCGAGACTTCTAATTAGGCTGAATTTGTGTATCTGATGGTAACATCTTTTCCAATTTAGATGTCTCCCCCTGAAAAGATGTCTCAAAAGGGCGAAAAAAGGATTCAGTCTCCCAAAAGGTAACATCCATACTGACAAACAGTTTGCAAGTGGTAGGAGAGTAGCATTTGTAGCCTTTTTGGGTGGCAGAATAGCCAATGAAGATACATTTAACAGCCTTAGAATCCAATTTGCCACTCGGGTGTTTAGCTGCATGAACAAAACAAGTACACCTAAAGATCTTAGGCAGAAGATAAGAGATAGATGGAGACGTGGGAAGAAGTTCCAAAGGGATTTTGAATTGAAGGATACTAGAAGACAGACGATTAATAAGATATGCAGCGGTGAGGATCGCCTCACTCTAAAACGACTTGGGAACATGCATAGTGAAGAAAAGAGAACGGGCAACCTCAAGAAGATAATTTTTCTGTTCTGTAACTCCATTTTGTTTAGAAGTACGTACACAACTTGTCTGGAATAGGATACCATGAGCCTCTATATAGGTGCGAAAACCACCATCAAGATACTCAGTCCCATTATCAAAATGAAGAATCTTGATGTTGGCATCAAACTGGGCGTACCCACCATTTTATGAAAATTTTGAAAACACGAAAAAATTTCACTCTTAGCACGAAGTAAATAAACCCAAGTGAAATGAGAATAACAGTCAATAATGTTAGTCCTAGGCAACCCAAAAGGAGGGTGAATTGGATTGAAAATATAAATAAGGGAAAATTACATTTACCTCCCATGAAGTTTAAGTTTATTTCAGGGATCTCCTCTGAGGTATCTGAAATGACATTAACCTCCTCTATAGTTATGTCGGTAATATCAAATACCCCTTTTCCGTTAGTTGACAGTCCAAAAGTTAACAGATTTTACTGACAATGGCTATTATTACATATAAAATTTCTATTTTACCCTTCATGACTCTCTGTAAGCCCAACAACAATTCATGGCTCCAGCCCCTCCATGAACAACAATTCATGGAATACAGAAAGCCAAGAAACGCAATCCATCATTATGGAATACAGAAAATCTCCACATACAGAAAACCAAGAAATACAATTTTAGCGTCAATTAAATAATAACTTTTTTACTCAATTTTTATTTTTTAAAAAATAAAAATTATTCCACTTCAACCTCTCATCTCAGCCCCAACAAATCCACCTCCGTGTATGCGTTTCTTCTTGTTCAGACCACATTCAAACCCTAAAACCAGTAGCGCCGATTGGTCGAGGCCGAGGTCGCTCTCAATTCGTCGACGAACCGTCGTCTCCGCGTCATCTTCTTCGTTGCCGTTGTCTTCTTCGTTCTTCCCCATTGATTTGAAATATATATATATATATATATGTTCATCTCCCAATTCCAGAAATTTGTCCTAAATTCATCAAATTACAGGATTTGATTGTAATTGGGTTGGGATCTAGGGTTCCATTCAATTGATTGCCCGCTGCTGCTTCTCTTTCTTCATTAATTTAATACTAATTTCCTCTGTTTTCTCTCTAGAACACATACCCAATCAATATCAATGATAAAGCTCAAATTGTGAATCCTATTGTGATCTGGAACATAAAATCCTTTTACCAGAAGAATCATAAAAAAAAAAAGAGAAGAAAAATCAGATCTATCAAAAATCGAATCAACGAGAAGATGTGAAGCTCAGACACTATGTTGATTAGATTCTATTTCTAGAACTCCTCTCTAGAGAGAAGAAATATCAGATCTCATATATATATATATATATATATATATATATGTATGAAATGGTTTGAAGGGTTTTGATGATATGAGTTAAGAGGGTTTTGATGATATGGTTAGACCTTATGGACTAGCTGGGGCTGTTCTTCAGGTTTCAGCGCGACAACGTTCGGAACTAGAGGGAGCACTTGGTCCTCCACCTCGCCAACTCCCAAATGCGCCTCTGGTCGATTCTTGAAATTGATTCATCTCTCTCTCTCCATCTCTCTCTCTCTAGACACAAAATAACACATAAGAAAATCGATTTATGAATGAAATTCACCGGAACATAGTCCTATCTCAATGCATAAACCAAAATTTCCAGATAATTTGAAGTAAGAAACTTGAATGTTTCATCTACCCATTCAATTGATAAACACATTATATATATATATATATATATATTACAAAACTTAAAACTATATCAATCTCTCTCTCTAAACATTCAATCGTGGTTAGGAGAAATAAATTTTTTCTTTAACTGTTGATGGATTTTTGGGGGTTGGGGGTTGGGGGTTGATTTTTGAGATTACTGTAGAATTAGGGTAAAGAAAGCAGAAGAAGAAGGGCTGTGAAGTAAAGGGTAAAAAAGTAAAAATTTATTTTTCGTTAACGACGTTTGCTTGATAAGTCTAATATGAGAGGTCAGTGTCATTTCAGTAACCTCAGGGGAGGTCCCTGAAATAAGCTTAAAATTTCAGGGGAGGTAAGTGTAATTTACCCTATAAATAAACTATTTTTAAAAAACATTTGAAAACTTTTTAATTTTACGAAGAGATAAAAGCACTTGAGCACAGAATAAAGTGCAAAGAAATTAAAGAGGTAATGTAGAGAGACAAAAACCAGACACTAAGAATTTATAGTGGTTTGGCCTCTTCACAAGCCTACGTTCACTCCTCAAGATTCTTATTGAGAATATGCACTATAACGAATACTTCACAGGTGCACTCAAAAACCTTTTATAGCAATGAAGATATTTCACAAACAGCCTCTGTTTTTCTAAACACTCTTCAGCTAAGCCTAAGAAGTGATACACACTCTCTTAAAGGCTTCATGGGTGACTCATCCTTCTTACAATAAATGAAGAGAGGAAATTGAGAGTAAAACTCATAAACACTCCTTACAGAGATTTTGTAATAAATACACAAGGAAATGAGTGAATTTAGGGCTTAAAGATTTAATGAGCTTTCAATGAACTTGAGAGAATGTTTGATACCTTTTAATGCACTTGGTTCATCATGTTCAAAGCTTAGAAATTTACTCTTTTTATAGTCTATTGAAGAAACTGACCGTTGGTGGTAGGTGGAGGCAATTAATGCTCTGAAATGTTACCGTTGAACCAAGCACCCTTTTTGGAATTCGTCGCAGGTGTCGATACAAAACTTCTTGTTGTTGACACAAACTGGTCTTGGCCTTGGTTCTTGGGCAAAAGTGTCGACTCATGCTTTGTGGATGTCGATTCAAATTTTGTCTCTTGGTCTCAGTACCTCAGGGTCGACACAAGCTAGATCTGGTGTTGACTCATCAAGTTATTCAGTTGTTCAGGTTGAAGCTTGGTGTCGACTCAAAACTGAGTAGTATCAACTAGAGCCTTCACGTCTTCTTTGGTGTCGACTCATGTTTGCTTTGGTGTCGACCCAACCAAAGAGCGTCGGCCTCTGGACTTACGTGTTGACTCAACTTCAAGTTGGTGTCGACTCAAACTTCTGTTTCTCGAAGGACCACTTGATGTCGACTCATATGTTCTCTGGTGGTGACTCAGCACTGAGTGGTACCCAAAGTGCCACTTGGTGTTGACTCATTCGATCTCTGGTGTCAACTCAAAGCTGAGTGGTTCTTGGAATGCCACTTGGTGTCGACTCACATGAACAATGGTGTCGACTCAAGGCTGGGTTCTGTCAAGAGTAGTGAGATGTCGACCCAAGTATTTGTTGGTGTCGACTCAACTTGTTATCCGTGCCTTGATCTGAAGGTGTCGACTCAAGCATTCGCTAGTATCGACTCAACTTGTTCTCCTATAGAGTTTCAAACAAATGGCTAGAGGTGTCGACCCAAAACTTACTGGTGTCGACACTTGAATTAAAAAACGGGCTCTGCACATTGGTGTTGACTCAAAAGCTAAAAGGAGTTGACCCAAAAAGCTCTTTTGTAGAACACAAGGTGTCGACTCAACCTTTTTAGAAAATATTTTATTTCTTATCATTTTAAACTTTCATTAGAAAATTCCTTTTAATAAAAATCATCAAAATTCATTTAAATGCCCTTGGGCTAACAAATAAAAGTCACAAACCACCAATAACTAGAAATAGAAGTAACAAGTGAAGGACCCTAAACATCAAAATGGATAAAGCATAAACGGAAAAGTACTGTGTTTATTAACTGAAGGGTAAACAGACTGTTTATGTTTGGCAAGTTCACAAGCCTCATAAAAAAAGTTACTTCTAGAACAATGTTTAACTAAAGAAAGAAAAAGTCTCTTTAAAACTCTAAAGGAAGAATGCCCCAAACGACGATGATATTAATGTAGCTGCAAAAGTAAAGTTCCTGTATCGGCATGGAGCATAGTTATTAAAGGCGATAGGTGCATCGAAGCACAAAAGGTCTCTTCGGGCTTAAGCGCGAAGCGTAAAGCGAGGTGCGGGCTTCATTGAAGCGAGGTGCACACTGTCAACAAAAAATATCAAAAATTATAAAGAAATAATAAATTGTATACTTTAACAAAACACAAATATTCAAACAAAATGAAAGACTAATTAATTCAACAAAATACAAATATTCAAATTCAAACAAAATGAAAGATTAATTGAAATCATAAATAACTCAAGAAGAATAAAAAATAATAGAATAAAAAGTAATAAAAAATACCATCAACTAAAAAAAAAATATAGTTTTTTTTATAATAGATTAGATGCAAAAAAATTAGTTTATATAAATTTATTTTTTTGGACACAATAGATGCTAACAAAAGTTTTTTGATAATAGATGCTAAAAAATTTGATAATAGATGCAAAAAAATCAGTTTATATAAACCAGTATAAAAAATCAGTATTGAGTGACACAATGTCACACAGTTACACTCACAGTCGATGGTATATGGGTCGATGCTCAAATGAAGGGTCCACGTCCAACATCTGATATGTCGAAGGATCGAATGAGTAGAAGAAAATGAAAGAGAAGAACAATGCGGCAGTTCTAATGTTGCCTGTCACGCTGAATGAAAAGAAATAAAGAAAGAGAAGAAGAAGACATAAGCTTACGACTTACTTGGTTCGCCGAAGAAGAAGGTTGAAGTCGTGGGAGAAGGTCGAAGTTGCCGGAGAAGATGCTGGAAGTCGCCGATCTGGAGAAGTTCAAAGGATAGAGACAAGCTCACGAGTCGACCTAGGTATGTTACGCATGTAGTCTTCAGTCAAGTAATGCGTAAATAATAGCTAGGGTTTTGAAAAATTTTAACCCCTTACGCCTTAATGAAAGAAGCGTGTGCCTCAGTTGCACTACGCCTCTTGATTAATCGTGAGTCGCGCACCCTACCTATCTGTTGACGAACCGCAGATGGTGCGCCTCGATGCGCGGCTTTTATAACTATGGCATGGAGAGCCTGGCCAGACAGTGAAGGTGAAAGTGAAAAGGTAGACGAAACATCTAATAAATACAGTCCACCATGTGCACTACCACTGCCAATCGTTATCCCCCTCACCAGTTCCTGAAAAATACAATGAGTAGGAAAAAATGTTACAGAATAGTTTAATGAAGCGGTAAGATGACTAACAGATAAGAGATTAGTAGAAAAATTAGGAACATAAAGGACAGATGAGAGAGAAAGTGTGGAAGAGCAATGGATAGAACTTTTCCAAATATAGATGATAAAGACCCATCGGTTATTCGAACCTTATCTTTACCAAAACAAGTAGAATAAGAAGAAAAGAAGGTAGAAGATCTAGTCATATGATTAGCGGCACCCGAGCCAATGATCTAAGGAATATGAGAGGCAACAATACTAAGTGTACTAGAAGATATACCTGAGTGAGCAAAGTTGGAGGAGGAAGTGGAGGCTGCAGAAGGAGAGATGTTAACCTGAGCCATCAGGCGCCTGAGAGTAGTCAACTCTGCCTCAAAGAGAGGGCTAGTCTCACCAGATGATGCGCTACTGGAGATCTCAAAAAGATGAGCGTGCGAGCAGATAGGGCCGCTACTACGGCCACCTCCACGTCCTTGAGTAGGACGACCATATAACTTCCAGCAATGATCAATAGTAAGACGGGCTTTACCATAATGCTCATAGTGCAATTGATCTTGGGCTACTGAACCATTCTTCTCCCCAGATTTGGTAGGCTGGCCTGGCTGGTGATGGACATGATAGTTAACAAAGAGCGCTCATGACCGGAAGGAATAACCATAGCATACAGTGACTCTTTCTGTTGAACATAAGCGTACACTTGCCTCAAAGTAGGAAACAGGTCTCAACCCAAAATCTAGACACGAATCGGATCATAGTCAACATTGAGGCTAGCAAGGAAATCATACACCCGTTACTTTTCTACCATTTTTTGAAAAGCTGCAGCATCAGTAGTACAAATGGCATAGAAGTCTTGATAATAAGCAATTTCGTTCCACAAACTTGTCAACTTGGCGTAATACTGAGCCAGGGATTGGTCTTTTTGATCTAACCCACAGAGTTTTTTCCTCAATTCGTATAGCTGAGCATCATTGTCTGTCGGGAAATAAGTTTGGGCAGGAGCAGATCAAATTTTATGTATAGTATCCAAAAGTAAAAAACCACGACTAATGGAGGGCTGCGTAGAATGTAGTAGCCATGACATGACAAGGGCATTTTCTTCTATCCACTGTGTGCGAAAAGGCCTCACAATTGTTGGCCGTTGAGTTTCACCAGTGATATACCTAAAAACATCGTGAGTAGAAATGGCTAAACTATAGGTATGAGACCAAATCAAATAGTTGCTACCATCCAACTTGATAGGACTGATCTGAAGAGACGGCAACCAGTAGGAGTCCCTAAACGAATCAATCCAGTGTCTTCATGACCACCAGAAAGCTTTCTAGTTATTTAATATCGGACATGGTCACGTGAAATCAAGACAAGTAGTACGAGGCAAATAGAAGCAAGGAACAATGTAACAGATGCAAATCAAAGTAGAATTGAACCACTAGAGTCCAATATTATCTCAAACACCATACCAGATTGGAGCACAGTAATAAAGGAATCAAAGAGACGACTGGAAACTTTAGCAGATGCACAAAGATCACAGAGAAACCCTAGCCGCGAAGTGTGGTGGTTCACAAAACACCTAAGGAGCTTCATACAATGCTGGTAAACATTAATAGAAGCCCAAAACCCTAGTCGTGATCTGAACCAGAGCTGAAAAGATGAACAGATGTCGAAAAACCCTAGTCACGATTTTGCCGAGCATGAAATCGACAAAAAATCACCCAAAAAGGTTGAATTGACCCTAGTAGAACCTTGTATGCCTTTAGTCGGCACCCATAGACTGAGAAGAAACCATCGATTCAGGCTAAGAATGCCACAATTGCGAGTTAAGATGAATACCCTAGGGAGCGCCGAAAATGCCCAAAAAAATTGAAAAAATAACTAACATACTAGAAAGAAAGAGAAATAAATCATGATCCTGATCCTAAAGGTCAATTGATCATCTGGGAAAGATTTTTTTAATTTTATTTTTACAATGATGAATTCGGAGATGAAAAAAGAAAAAAAGGAAAAAGAAGAAAGAAATCACTATTACACAGGATTTTGATATGATACCATACTAAGATTGATGTATGAACAGAGGAAAATAGACGAGAGTTATGAGAGAATTATTCTAATGGTGAAAAAAGAGAGCACCCAGAATTAGGGTGCCATTAGCACAGCTGTTCCTATTCTTTCCCGATCGTTGCCTATGGCATTGTCGGAGAGGAGAGATCTTTTGATAGGAGGTTTTGGAGAATGTGGATCAGTTATTGATGAACGTAGAGGTCGTCCCAGTCTGTTGGAGATTGAAGTGTGCAGAGACGGTGTTGGTATTACTGAGCTTGATCCAGGTCCGTCAGTGTCGGTGTCGGAGGTTGGAGTAAGGAAAGATGAAGCTGAGAGGAGAGGATATGTTATTATGGTTCCTCGGGAATTTTTTGAGGTCTTAAGAAATATAATAATGAGTGTGAAAAAGAGCGAAGAGTCTAAAGAAGTAATAATAGATAAGGGAAATGTTGTAAGTAAATGAGATATTCAGACATTTGTTATTTAGAAATAAAGTTTAATAGAAGTTTTCATAGATAAACTCGTAGATTACATTGGATTGTACCTACTCTTTCAAAAGTGGATCAAAATTAATATCTCTCCGATATGACATATCAGTGTTACATAAAACAATACAAGGAATACCGCCTTTAATTTTTTGTTTTTTACAGTATTTCTTATTTATAATAAAATCTTTTTGTGCTCTTAGGAGCTCCTTTTTACATGGTAGGAAGTTAAAAGGTATATTGTTTATCACATTATATAATGTGTGGGGATTATAGTTACTAAAATCCACGCCGCTACAAAAATAATTATGTAAACCTAAACTACGTGCCCATGTTGTCTTCCCCATTTTTGATGGCCTTTCAATGATCAAGCTCAGGGGTGGTCTGGTTTCATCTTCATCTCCTAAAAATGTTAACACATCAGGGTCTTCAGTTCGTAGAATTATTTGCATTTAAATGTGCTATATGGTTTCTTGGTGCATGTTGTGAACGTCGTTGATGTGTTGTGGGTCGTTAAAGTATAACGGGAGTAAGGTCCTACTTATGCATAGGACGTTTTTGTCAGTCCATTCCCTAATGGACAGGGGGACGTTAGGAAAAGATGCCCATTTTGGTGTATAGACAGTGAGGGGGCTCTGGCCAGTGTTTGTTGGCTGTGTATTCCAAGCTACATAGTTGTGTTGCCCATACGTAGGGCTGTTCAGCTCTGACTCTAGATAGGAAGTCAAATTTGGAAGTCAATTCGTTGAGGATGGAGGTCCAGATGGAGTCTCTGTTCTTTCTGGGACTCCTCCTGGTGGCCTTGAGGACCCTCTTGTCAATGAAATTACCCTCCTTGGCGAGGTAGTCCGCGATGTGGGCGGCTGAACGAGGGATCTATATGTTTGGATGGAATGATTTACCCCCCACCGCAGGGTCCTTTTATATCGCAGTGGGTTGGTGTTCTGATGTTGAATCTCTTCTCCATATAGAGAAGGATGTGGAGGTGAGGTTCTCCATCTTGATGAGTTTCTGTAGCAACCCTAATATAGGTAGGGTTGTAGAGTGAGAAAAATGACCAAATATGGTCAAGTACAAATTGTGCAATTAAATTGCACTTAGGATATGTCAGGAAAAGGAATTTGTCTTGAACTCTGAAAGGAGTTCTGGCCATTTTATACAGAAGCATCTCACTTGGAAATTGGATATGATACAAGGTTTTGCTGAGACATGAGAACGCGGGTTCTAAAGCGAAGCATAGGGGTGTTTTCGTCTTTTCACATGGGTGGACCCCACAGTGTGAATGATGGGATTATGGGAATTGATATATTATCCACCTTTAGGTAGTGCAGTACACGTGGCAGACGGATATTGGAAAACTTGTCGACAAAGTAAAGTAAAAAGCAAAAGTGAATAGTGTAAAGCGGGAAATGTGGGGCCCGCGATGTATCTGAATAATTTTGGATGGGGAAACTTCTGGGTACGCTAGCGTCTGGTCATTTTAATTATTCTATGTCAGAAACACTTTGAGGTGGATATAAGGGCGGAAAGGAGCACGTGCACGGTAACTACGCTTAAATCGACTGACCGCCGCAATTCTTGTTCTCCGATAAGCAAGGGGGGTGCAATACTGATTGCTTCCCGCTTCGTCCATTTTTAATAAAACACTTCAACTCTTTTATTCTAACAGTTCTGTAATTCCTCGTACCTTTACTAACCCTTTTGTTCAGATACCTTAGTTTTGAATTTAACTCCCTCTCTTCCTTGCACGCTGGAAAAAACTTCGCCGGAGCTAACCGACGGCTTTCTTCCCACGGTCTTATTTGCCACGTCAAATAACGATCTACACATATTTGAATGAACTGCCCGTAATTCCCGGGATAGTCTTCTAAACAGTACAACATTGAATGCCAATACAATAAAAAACAAGGACAGATAAAAGAGCAGAGCAAAGACAAGATACCAGAATAGAAAGTTTCAGCAATAGCCGTCGCACTGCAAAAGCATATTCCTCTCCACCTCAATGTATTTCTGACACAGAATAATTAAAATGACCAGAGAAGAAAATAGAAGAGAAGAAAAATAAAGAGAAATAGTATGTGGTAAAAAATGAGGGAGCAACTTGGGGTTCTCTTCCTTACCACTGGTATTTATATATAATGAGATCAAATTACAATAATACCCTTAAAAGAAATAACTAATGACCTAACAGAGGCTTTGGATGCCATTCCTTTTATAAACGATTACAATAAATGGGTCTACCTTTAGCCTACTTGGTGTTGCATTTACGAATAAGATGTTGATTGAGTTACTTCTATTTCTATATGTTGTGATGTTGCTTGAGGTTTATGGGGTTTCTTATTTTCTATTTTTGGCGTGAGCTGGGTTAGGCTAGTTTTTCGTTACTTCATTATGTTTGTTGAACTCATAGATGCCATGTGAAATGGGTTAACAAGGCACATGGCTGGCGGCTCCTATATGCATAATGTGATGTGTTTGGAGAGAAAGAAACCAACATATGTCTAAGGATTCATAAATGACTACAAATAGACTAAATCTAACCATACTCAGATGAAGGAGAAGCCTTGTTTCTCTTCCTTTTGTTAGTGGATTTTTATAAGTTTTGAGGAGGGTTTATTGCTGGATTAGCTTGATATACATTGTTGGGCTTATTTCCTAAAGGTTTAAGCTTTTGAGACAATTGATGACTTTACATGATATTTTAGAGTTCTAGTTGCAGGAGGTCTTGGGTTAAAACTCAAAAGGCGCATGATATGTGTTTGTTTCCCTTTTCTGATTGACTCAAGCCTTCATGTCTTCTTTGACTTCTCATAGTAATATGTTCTATTACACCAATTGTAGTCCTTAGAATGTGGTGGTTACCTCTATCTTAAATGTAAATGAAAAAGAAAAGCTTATGGTTGCTTGACGCATGCTAAACTTGTATTTGTGTTTTGTATCTGCATTTTGCATTTTCTAAGTTCTCTAACCATTAACGTGTTTGTACTCATGCAGAGTATTGTGAGAGAGCTTTCGTAGTTGACATATATGCCTTCAGGGGAATGTCAAAGGTTTTGAATGGAAAAGTCATGGTAAGATCATATTGGGTAATTCTTTTGACACCTAGGATTGGTCTAAGTACACCCAGGCTTTTTTCTTTTTCTTTTTTCTTTTTGGTCTGTAAAATTACTAAAAAGGAGAAACCCCTATATCTAGTCGCTGCCATGTCCCATCCCCTTTCCTTTATTTTTCTTAGCGTCGGCCTACCTTCGGCAGCCACGCCTAGCCTCTCTGCTCCTTTGCCCTACCCTGACATTGCCGAACCTCCCTCATTCTCCTCCACCCCTCCACAACCACCCCGACATCTCCATTTCCCTAGATCTAGGGTTTCTATTTTTACGAAGAGAGAGAGGAGGGAGACGGTGAGCGTGTCCTTTGCCACTTCCCTCAACCCTTCCATGCCATCGTCAACCCTCCCCTGGCCTCCCTCTTCTTCTCTCGTCTATCTCCTGCCCCTTCTAAATTGATTTTGCATTCAATATCGTTCGACGAACCAATGTCAAACAAATGGCATATGTTCGACAGACACCCACTGAACCATGTCATTCTTTTGGCACCAACCAAACCACTTCTTTTGCAAAAAGAGGCTTTGGAGATACAAGTTATGCTCGATAGACACCAACTGATCGGATGCCTATTGTTCGGCATGCCCCAATCGAACAAATGAGCGCTAGGGTTGAAAAACGGTTCTAGAAGGGTCGTTCAAGGGTCAGGGTGGGTGGGGAGGGTCGGCGATGGCAGTGGAGGGTTGGAGAGAGGCCATTGGCGGCAGCCAGTGCTGGCCGGAGCTAGGGAAGAGGGGAGAGGGGAGTTGGGACTTGGAGAGAAAAACCATTAGCGCTTTGTCCCCAAATTCCCAACGAAAAAAGGTGTACTTGGATACTTTTTAGGCATCAATAGAATCATCCAATCATATATCCTGTATTCTATTTCTTCATTCCATAAGTGGAGGGTCATTTTCATTCTCTTTTGCTATTATATTACTGCTTCAAGCTGATATTTTCTATGATGTGAAGATGATTACATCAGGAGGTGCGGATTCCATTACAAGGGCACGACCTATTCTCTCCGGTACAGTCTGCTCATGTCTTTGTTTTCTTTTGTCACTACTCTTTTAATCTCTCCGTGTCTTCTTTCTGACTAACAATTTTGTATTTCAAATAGCTATGTGCGAAAAACTTTACATTTTTGAGGGAGAACATGGTGCTGGAAGGTGGGCTTTCTTCATGATCTTTTGAATTTCTTTGTCATGTTTAGATTTTAGAACAGTTTCAATTGTCTGTTCTTAAGTCATTTTTTTAATGCAAACTCTGTGTCATGCAAAGCTTCAATTGTGCTTGTAAAATATTAGAGAAAGGAATGATACTTTTCTTAACTTGTATGGTGTATTTAGATCAAGGACTTACCTAGTTCGAAACTAGATATTACAAGCCTAGTCAAATCTAATTACTCTAAACTAATACAATAAAATGATTCTGCAATATTTTAGTAAAATTCTTAGTTTGGTTGAAATCTCTTAAATAAACCTTCAAGTCAAGTTGGTCACACACTCACAGTTAGTCTTCCAGAAGTGCAATTATTTCAAAGATCAATGCTCCGGCCAACTTGAATTTTTGATGTCAACTGTTGTGTATTTTGAATTTCAAATTGTGATAGTATCTCAGATAGATAAGTTCCGGACTTGCGATATAATGGTATCCTCAAATTCCCAAAGAAGCAGAGTTTGATTTTTCGAACTCTCCAAATAGAGTTTGATTGGATTCATGACAGGATGACAGGCTACTCAGTGGGCTGCAGCAAGAGATGTGATCAAAGATTAGTCCAAAAAGGATTGGAAAGACAGTGGAGTCGGGACAGATTGGTTTTTTATGTGAAAGAGAGAATTTCCACAATGAACTGTTGAGAGAGCAACTCTTTTTCTCTCTCTCTCTCTCTCTCTCTCTCTCCCCCAACTAGATCATCAATCACCCCAAAAGCTTAATCTGTGAGAGAGTGGGCCGAATGGCGCATATTAAGCTTAACATCCTTCTTCATGTGCAACCCCTGCTTGCGTGGAAAGAAACACAGAACTAGGTACACAGTTGCATAACTGAACAGAGTACATATTGGCAATCAGAAGTGGGGAAACAAATGCACATGTAGAGACTCGAGCTCAAGACCTCAAACCAAAGCTCTAATATCATGCTTAGATAAACCAATGTGCATTATTGTACAGGGAATAACGAATTGAATGTCTTTAGACCTTGATTATGATAATGAAGTCCTCCTAGAATTAAAGTTTTAATACCATCGTAGCTTATTAATTGTTCTAAAAGCTTAAGCTGTTAGTAAATAGGACCAACAATTTTTATTATGCTCTTGATCTACCTCTATCTATCCCATATTCATATCGCTCGCCTGCTCTCTCTCTCTCTCTCTCTCCCTGCTCATTTCCCTTTCCCTTTTTGTTCCTGTTCTATGTGTGCTCCATGCTGACGGAAGTTGTAAGAGGGGTGTTGTAACCTGTGCTGGGCACAGTGATCTGCCTGCATGAGTGAAAGGCCTCTGTGTTATGTATTAGTGTTTTGCTATGGGCCTGATTGTTTTCCCTTTTGGTAATGAAGGCTTGTGTGTACTGCAATGTATTTATAGGAATTTCTCTTGTCTGTGGTAAATTCCTGCTACTGCATATTTTTGCAGACTTGCCCCCTTTTTTTTTGGGCCGGGGGGGGGGGGGGTAAACAAGTTTATTTTCTCTCATAACAGGAGTGCTTTATTATCACCTTCTTATTTGGGTTGCTTCTGTGAGCTCTGAATCGCCAAAAAAGATGTTTAGTGGTGATGATATGATATGATAAAATCGGTAAGTGCCTCTTAACATTCACAAGTTAGAGGGCAGAAACCAAAAGAAGGAAAAATTATTCTTACACAAGATCAAGGAAAAATCTTTTAAGGACAAAGAAAGTCTGAAGAAATGAATTCTATTGATTAAAAATGTTGAAACAATCCGACAGATAAAGAGCAAGTTAGAAAATCATTTGGCGTAAAATTATCTTGATAACAAAATGTTTGTTCCTACTCTTATCTCAAGCACAGCACGCCAACTAGCACGAGAAAGAACGAGAAAGTAGCAATTTAAATAATCAGATCAGATTTGACATAACGTATCTGAAATTCGTTGTATGCAAGAATAAGAAAAAAAATACAAGAGCTAAGTTTGAAAAATGAAATGTAGCGGCTTAAAAATCGTGTACAAATCAGATAGATTGAATCAAATCGGCGTAGAATTGTCTTGAAGCTTGGGAAAATAGATCTTGATTAAAAATAAATATGGCTGGAAAGATCCATGTTATCTTGATAGTTGCAATCACGATGGCAAACTCCAAGGGAGCCACGCCATTCTCCAGCAAGCTAACCAGGGCTCCTCTTTATCCCCTTGGCGAAGTTATTGGTCATGAGCCAAGACTAATTAGGGGCACCTAAATTGCCCAACATGGTGACTCGATCCACTTATATGCTTGGCACATTGGTTGCTTGCCAAAGTATCTAAGGACGTGCCAAGTGATGGGCAATCCAAGCCTTACTCAATTGCTCCCCTGCTTGGTACACCTCCTTGGAATTGTAATTTTTGATTTTGTTTATTTGGTTAATTTTTTGTTAGTTAAAGGGTAGTTTAGTCATTAAGACTAATTAGAGTTTCAGGTTTTGTTCTATTTGTAACTCTTTTATGGTGTTTAAGCCTTTCAATTATTGGAATAATAGTTTTTGGTTTCTTCTTTTCTATTATGGTATTCGAGCCACCGCCGAAACCCTAGCCGTTGAAATCCTAGCCATCTCAGATCTATTGTTCGCTATCTTGCCTCTGCCCGTTGAACTCTTTCCTCAATGCTTCTTGCTCTTGCTTCTCTTGCTTTGTTGACCACCGCCGACTATCGTCGACTACCGACCGTACCTTGAATATTTCGACCAACATCGAAACCCTAGCCATCGAAACCCCAACCATCGCATACCCTTCGTTTTTGCCTCTTCTCGTTGAACCCTAACCATCACTAAACCTAACCATTGCTGATTGATTTTGACCATCGCCGCCACTCGAGCATTGACGACCATTGTCGCCACGATGCTGTTGAGGAAACTGCTAAGATTCTAAGATTATGTCTATGATTTTAGTCAAAAAATAACTGGACGGGCAAACGTCAAAACTGGCTCCAGATTAAAACTTTTGATATCGAATAATAGAAATAAAACCCGGTAATACTCCCAAAGTTAGTTTTAAAATTATACCTTTCGAAATCTGGTTGGATGATTTCGGTTGCTGCAATAATTTTCAGTCAACAATCTGCCGCGGTTTTTGACTTCTAGTCAAATCTCTGACTCAAGTCTTCTGCTGTATTCCCGAATGCAAAACACGAACAAAGTGTGGGTTTTGATATATCGTGTTTTTCAAAACCTTTTTGATTAGGTTTAAGATTTTCAGAGAACGTGAAAACCCTAGCCACCTAATCACTGACTGAACAATATGAATCATTACGTCAGGTTTTATAAAAGCATATAAATAGGCTATAACATGGACCTGTGGAGTAAGTATGATTTGGGCTCCCAATGTAATTATGAAAATCTACCTCAACCCAGAAGTAATTTCATAAAAACATTAATTATAATTCATTCCACTAAAGAATTATAATTGTATTTCCAGCCATATTCTCAAAATCGAATATTCGAGCTCCTGTTATTAAATGTTTATTTATTCTCCTGACGTTAAGATTTTCGATACCCGCCGATTAAATTAAATTATTGACAATTATATTTAATCGACTTTTTAAAAATTCCTTAAGACCTTTCGCTTAACTTATTTAACTGTCGGATAATTAAATCCACCTGCAGGGTTTGGCTCGGTCAAAACTTATAAGTTTCCTTAAAGGAGTATCATAAATCCCGATATTTCGGGACGTGAATTTTGTCAATAATTAATATTCACCATATAATTAATATTATTATTCAACTCACCGAGATTATAGACCATACAAGATCGCACCCTCTAATGAATCAAAATAACGAATATTAAATATACGCAAATAATAATTATTTCAAGATTAAGAGCATAAGCACTCATAATAACTATTGGATGTAAATTAATTTATGAAGTCAGTATAAATTAATTACCCCAACGTGGTCCTGTTCAATACAAAAAGTGTACTAACACAGCGAGTCGGAACAATAAACGATACTATTATCTGTTCCTCATAACCAAGACAAGTCTACTAAAACTCTGTGCTACAGTCGTACTAATGGTTTGTCCAATTCCATATAAACTGTGAACCAAAAAATTTCTATTCCATAAGAACCTTTAATATGGTCTTCATTATACAAGCCGAATTCTGTACACTAAATTGAATACTATGTAGAATAAAAGACATTCATGTACGACAGTAAATAATGAAACGCATACATTACTCATTAAGATTATCATAAAATAGAAAAACTAATTTTATTAAAAAAAATAAAATAAAATACTAAAACCAAAGCTATGGTTTTTAGTATACAACCTTAACAGACGCCACCTTAACAAACAGCTCTGGTTTTGATAGAACTCACAACAATCGGACCCGACATCTTCTCGTGCCATTGGTCTTCGCTGGAACCCTAACTTCCATCGACGACCACGTCGGTCTCTCTTAGGACTCCGATGACTTGTGCTGGAACCTCGTCTGACTTAGCGACCTAGCCGGAGCCTCCTCTTCTAGTTTTGTTATTCAGTTCTGTCTCGTTTGTCCCTTGGGTTTTCTGCTCGCTGGCTTGTGTTCCTTTGGTGTTACTTGTTAGAATTATTGAAAAGTGTGGAAGAGAAAGGAGGAAGAGAGAAAGATTGAGAAAAACAATGAATGAGAGCACAAAAACCTAGGGTTTCTACCCTATTCCTTGTTATTTATAATACGATCAATAAAACACTAAAAGTACAATAATACCCTTAACTTAACACT
Source organism: Heliamphora exappendiculata (assembly GCA_034768845.1). NCBI lineage: Eukaryota > Viridiplantae > Streptophyta > Magnoliopsida > Ericales > Sarraceniaceae > Heliamphora > Heliamphora exappendiculata. Next base: position 5 of record JAOTRH010148771.1, on the reverse strand, counting down.
CCCCC
>JAOTRH010148760.1:0-13400 GCA_034768845.1 Heliamphora exappendiculata | reverse complement strand
AATACTATATCCTCGTTCTCGATCCCAATTCTTAATTCCCTTGTGACAAATTCTCGATGCCTAGCAAGAAATCAATCATCTATGTAAGCATAGGATATTAATTTTTTATAAAATTTTAGAATTTTCGACTATTAAAGTTATTTACAAATTTTAAATTTTCAAGTAGTAAAAAAAATTCTATAATGTATTTACTAAGCTTGTTTAGTCAGTTAAATTGATTATTTAAATTTAGCTGGAATTCATAAAAGAGAAAAAGTTTTTGCTTATTTTCTTTTTATAATTGTTGTAGCTCTTTAATTAAAATTATTAAAAGCTGATTTTCAACACAACCAGTTCCCTCACGCTTTGCAAAATAAAATAATATACATATAGAAATTTTAAAAAATAAAATAAAGCACACACACAGGGGTTTTAAAAAAAAAACTCACACACACACACAGTGCACATATTTGGACAAAACGCACACACAACAATGATCCAAACACACACACACGGTTTCTGATTTATTTTATTCTGTTCTTTAAAATACATATTTAGTTAAAAACTTGATTTTTTTACTAGAACTTATAAAGATGTTAAATTTTTATTTTTTTATTTATTTATTTTTCATTTTAATTTTAAGAAAATATTTTTTTTTAAAAATAAAATAAAATTCCTTTAGCACTTTTATATTTAGTTTTTTTTTTAATTTTAAATTTTTATTTTACAAACAAGCCAAACAGTGCTCTACGGTCCCCCAAATTTGCAAAAGCAAAACATTCTAAACCATACTCACACACAGTGTACTTCAAAATTTTTTTAAAAAACACAACACACACCACTTCCCTTCCCTTGCATGAGGATGCATGTAACAGAAAATATGGGAACGGTGGCTGTTGGCATGGCTTATGAGAGAGATATATGTTTTGTACACTATACAATGCAGAGAGAGATATAGATAAACAGGGGAAGAGAGAAAATAAATATTGATATTTATATATGTATATACTATAGAGAGAGAAAATGTAAAGATTGGAAGAGAGGTTAGAGTGAGGGAGAATAAATAAAATTTAACAAAGAGTTTTGGAGAAGAAGAGGATTAGGTAGGAAGAGGGAGTTATGAAATTTAACATTCTCAATGTTCAAAAAGATCGAAATTGCCTTACAAATAAATTATGAGAACATTTTCACACACACTAGTGAGAATGTTCTCACAGTTTGTTAACACTGAGAATATTCTCATAGTTTATTATGAAAAAATTTTACATGTATCACTACATGCATGATATATTTTCATATATGTACATGTTATGAGAAATTTTTCATATATCACTATATGAGAACATACTCATACACACACATACTATGAATTTTTTTATATATATTATGAAATAAAAATATTCTCACACATACACATACTATGAGAAACTTCTTATGCATATATTATTATATGAGAATATTTTTGTGTGCACACAAATTATGAGAAACTTCTCATACGTACTCAAATTTCAAAATGTATGAAAAGAATATTCTCATACACATATTATTGAAAATTTCTCATACATCACTATATGATAATATTATCATACACACACATACTATGAAAAACTTTTCATGTATCACTATATGAGAATATTCTCATACACATACATGCTATGGAAAAACTTCTCATATATCACAAGATGAGAGTATTCCTATACATATAGATACTATAAGAAACTCATCATGCATATATCATTAAATAAGAATATTCTCATGCACGCACAAGTTATGAGAAACTTCTGATACGTACTCAAATTTCAAAATATATGAAAAGTTTCTCATATATGAGGATATTCTCATATACATATGTGGTATGAGAAATTTTTTATAATCAGATTTCAAAATGTATGAGAAATTTTTTATACATCACTATATATATATATATATATATATATATATATATAAGAATATTCTCATATACATGCGTATTATTAGTAACTTTTCATACTCATATTACAAATCGTTAGATACCTTTGTTAACATTTTTTTTGGTTAATTTGAGATTACCTAAAATTTTACAATATTAAGCTCAATGATGAACCTAAAGAGTTAGACAGCGAGAATGTTCTCTTAGTTGTTGACACTGAGAATGTTCTTACTGTTTTCTTACATTGAAAATGTTTTTAGTATTTTTTATTTCGGATGCAATTAATTTATTATTTTGATTTTTTTTTATATAAAATTCAATTTCAAGATTTAATGACATCAAGACCATTAATTATATGAATCTAGGTTCGAATGATAAGTTATGAAAATATTATGATAATTGAGTCAATCTACACCGTTGATCTTACTGCTTTATTATTTAAGCTTGTATCTTTTATCACTTAATTGATATTGGGGAATTACATGTGCTTGGAATAACACATGACAGAAAGTTGAAGCCTGGAGAAAAGTTTGATGTAGTTATTCCTAATGATCTCTTGCGAGCAGGCAATGAAGCACACTTTTAATCACTGAGGCAGGGAATATCATTCGCAAGTATGTGCTACTACTGGTTGAAAATCAGAAAAAATTAAAACTCATGAGAAAGAGAAACTATAGTGCCGGTTGAAGGCAAGTGTATTATTTAAATTAATTATGTATTAATTTATTGAGATTCGTAACTTATTTGTTACTAGTTCGTTACTTGCTTTTTTGTAATATCTAAGTTGATTGGTGTTCATTGTATGTCATAAATGCTCAGGAGAAGTTTCACCCTTCAGGATCTTCATCATGTTCGAAAAGCAGTATTTGCTCAGCTTAATCGAATGTATAGGAATTGGCGATATAGGTTGCACAAAGAATAGTTTTTGCCATACAAGACAATGGAAGATGCGTTGCAGAATCAACCAAGTGATTTAAAACTACAAGATTGGGAGAATCTTTGTAGATATTTTACCTATGAGGAGTTCAAGGTTAGCATGCTCATCTTTCAAACAGATCGAGGTATAGTATGGAATTTATCTTTTTTCTATAACTGTAATTTCTTTTATTGCATAATGAAAGCAAAAGAAATAAGGAGAATCGCAAAAAAATTACTAGTATCTCACTCTAAAGGGACAGAGTCATACTGGAGGATTAGTCATGACCCCATAAGATGTATTAATTTCATTAATTATTTCGTTTTTATTCTATATGGTATGCAATACAACATTAAGTTTATATATTTGAAATGACATAGGTTAGTGAAAAGACGATGGATCAAATTGAGTTGTGGCGTGACACCCACTCCAACAAATTAAAACTCAAAAGAAATTTATGTAAGTTATTTTATTATTTGTAATATCCCGCGTTATTTTTTCATGAGATTGTAGTTACAACTAATAAATTATTTACAAAAAAAATTATAGGAGAAAATGTTAGAGCTTTATGCTAAAATGTGGTTATGTACGCGGTTTCGGGCCTAGACCTAAACCCTCATCCTCATCTAGGAAAATTTCAAATGAAAAACTCTGTTCAGCCTAAAAGAAGAGCTGAAAATTTCAAATGAAAAACTCGTTCAGGCTAAAAGAAGAGCTGAAAATGCTGAGAGGCAAACTATGAAGCTATTAGAGGAGATGGAGATGCTAAAAGCTAAGCAGGCAAAAATGGAAGCATTAGTAAAGATCATGATGGATCAATTAAGCTATAAGGGAATGGTTAGCTACACTTTTGACGGTATGTTATGGCCTCTTTATTTCATTTTTAAGATTACATTCTCATTCCCACTCTCCACGTCTGCCTCTCACCTTAAATCCCGAACTTAATTACTGAAATTAATTACGATATTGTTGTTGAGACCCAAGTAGAGCGTGTATATATTATGTTACTTACTTTTACTATAGATTATTTTTGAAGCAATTATACTGTTGGATTATCCAAAAAATAAAAAAAAATTTGCCAAATTTTTTTAAAAAATTGATACTTAGAATAATTTCAAAAATATCTATTTTTTTACCAAGTTGTGTGGTTTGGGGCGCGATAAATACCATGTAAATTTAACTTTTTGGCTGCAATATTGCTCGCAATGTTGACTTTTGTTTAGATAATATTGTTTCTTAACTAGTGCTTGCCAAGCTTTTCTTTTTTCACCATTCTCTTGGGTCCTTGTTTGGGTGTCTTTATTTAATGAGTTCACATAATTTTTACATGCACTAACGAGTTTACATAATTCATGCACAATCAAGGGTTTGCATGATTTGTTTGGATGTCTTTTTTAATTAGTTTACATACATTTTTTTGATTGTGAGTTTACATACATTATACAACATGTTTTGAGTCCATGTCATCTGTTTGGCAAACATATACTAAATAACATACTTAATATCATTACCATGACTCTCCCTAATGTTGCTTTCTTGATGCCTAAGACACCCCCACATTGCCATGAATGACTCCATTTGATTTCTTTCAAAACTAACATGTGAAACACTTCATGAATGACTCCATTTGATTTCTTTCAAAACTAACATGTGGAACACTTCAAATCTATATGAAGAAAATGTCGAGAATGAAGAAAATCACTCATGAGGGAAAGACCGATCGATCGATCTGGGGATAGATCGATCGGTTTGAAGTAGCTCGCAATGGTTTGTGCAGACTGTCGGAAAAGCCAAGAATCAGTCTTGACTGAACGATCGGTCTGTGCGAGGAACGCCCTATTATAAGCTGCTAGGGTTGTAGCTCTCGCAACAGTTTTTGATATTCCTTTACTCTATTGTATTCTCTCTCCCTAAAACTCTCTTTTTTTTGTAACTTTCAACAATATAGTAGAAGTGCGTGATTTCGTAGACATAGGCACAACTTGTCAAACCACGTAAATTTTCGTGTGATTATCTCTTTCTCTGTTTCTTTCTTCTTTGTTTTTGTTCCATGGATTGTGCGTTCTTTAACTAATTTTGGGTGAGATTAGTGATAGCTTTCTAGTCCTCAATATATAAGTACAAAGTTCTGTCTTGTACTGAATGTTTTTATATTACTTGTTATTTTACTCAACCATAAGTTCTCTCTCTCTCTCTCTCTCTCTCAACCATTAGAGAGATATCATGTAGGCAAGAAATTCAGATAAGTGAAAAAGCCAAAAAAGTCAAGTTGCCAATCAAGGCCTTAATGAGTTTACATAATTTTTACATGGACTAACGAGTTCACATAATTTATACACAATTAAGAGTTTGCATGATTTGTTTAGATGTCTTTTTTTAATTAGTTTACATACATTTTTTTATAGTGAGTGTACATGTATTATACAACATGTTTTGAGTCTCTGTCATTTGTTCGGCAAACATATACTAAATAACACACTTAATATCATTACCATGACTCTCCCTAATGTTGCTTTCTTGATGCCTAGGACACCCCACATTGCCATGAATGACTCCATTTGATTTCTTTCAAAGCTAACATGTGGAACACTTTATGAATGACTCTAATTGATTTCTTTCAAAACTAACATGTGGAACACTTCAGATCTATATGGAGATAATGTAGAGAATGAAGAAAATCACTCATGAGGGAAAGACCGATCGATCGGTCTGGGGACAAATCAATTGGTATGAAGTAGCTCGCAATAGTTTGTGCAGACTGCAGGAAAAGCCAAAAATCAGTCTTGACTGATTGATCGGTCTGTGCGAGGAACGATCTGTTATAAGCTGCTAGGGTTGCAGCTGCCGCCACAGTTTTTGATATTCCTTTACTCTATTGTATTCTCTCTCCCCAAAACTCTCTTCCTTTTATAACTCTCAACAATACAGTGGAAGTGTGTGATTTCGTAGATATAGGTACGACTTTTCGAACCACGTAAAGCTCTTTGTGTGATTATCTCTTTCTCTCTTTCTTTCTTCTTTGTTCTTATTCCATGGATTGTGCATTCTTTAGCTAATTTTGGGCGAGATTAGTGATAGCTTTATAGTCCCTAATAGATAAGTACAAAGTTCTGTCTTGTACTGGTTGCTTTTATATTACTTGCTTTTTTACTCAACTATAAGTTCTATCTCTCTCTCTCAACCATTAGTGAGATATCATGCAGGCAAGAAATTCAGATAAGTGAAAAAGCCAAAAAAACCAAGTTGTCAATTAGAGCCTTAATGAGTTCACATAATTTTTACATGGACTAACGAGTTCACATAATTTATACACAATTAAGAGTTTGCATGATTTGTTTAGATGTCTTTTTTTAATTAGTTTACATACAATTTTTTTGATAGTGAGTTTACATACATTATACAGCATGTTTTGAGTCCATGTCATCTCCCCACTATTGCTTTTCTTGAGGCCTAAGACACTCCACATTGCCATGAATGTCTCCATTTGATTTCTTTCAAAACTAACATGCGGAACACTTCAAATCTATGTGGAGATAATGTCAGAAAGTGAAGAAAATCACTCTTGAGGAAAAGACCGATCCATCGATCTGAAGTAGCTCGCAATAGTTTGTGCAGACTGCAGGAAAAGCCAAGAATAAGTCTTGACCGATTGATCGCTCTGTGCGAGGAACGCCCTATTATAAGCTGCTAGGATTGCAACTGCCGCATCAGTTTTTGATATTCCTTTACTCAGTTGTATTTTCTCTCCCAAAAACTCTCTTCCCTTTGTAACTTTCAACAATATAGTAGAAATGTGTGATTTCGTGGACATAAGCACGATTTGTCGAACCACGTAAACCTCCGTGTGTGATTATCTCTTTCTCTTTTTCTTTGTTCTTATTCCGTGAATTGTGTGTTCTTTGATTAATTTTGGACATAATTAGTGATAGCTTTCTAATCCCCAACAGATAAGTACAAAGTTCTATCTTGTACTGCCTGCTTTTATATTACTTAATTTTTTACTCAACGATAAGTTTTCTCTCTCTCTCTCTCTCTCTCTCAACCATTGGTGAGATATCATGTAGGTAAGAAATTCAGACAAGTGAAAAAATAATTGTTTATAATGCAGGAGGCGCAGTTTAAGGACAATAAGCTTTGATTGTTCATTGTGGATAGAAAAAATATACTTAGTTTTCAGATCTGACAGCTACTCTTATTGTTTTAGTACAGATGCCTATGTTATGGTAGATTCTGGATCAATACACTCATTTGTATCACCGACTTTTATAACTCAAGTAGAAACTGTCCGAAATAACGTTGTTTTGACCCTTGAACTTTCACGTTGAATTTGTTAAAATTTGACTTTGACCTTATTGACTTGGGGGCATCCTTATTATCCTCTTTGCTTTCCTTGATTTGTCTTATTTTCTATTAATATTTCAAATGATATGTTAGGAAAAGCTAATTATTCGGTATTTTTTGAATGTCATTCTAAAATTGTGATTTGTTTATGATTGCAAAAAGTTTGATCTCAACAGATGTTATATTGATCTACCTCAATTCACCTCACAATTTCTCTAAATTTCAGTTGACGTTCTTTTCAATTTCTCGTTGTTTTTGAACCATGTTGGGAACTCCTTTCTTGCCTATTGTTGTATATGTTCTCCATGTCTAAAACCAGGAAAAAGAAATATCTTCAAGATGCAACAGAAGTTACAGAACCACTGGAACTTATAATAATCAGAACTTGTAGATTTTATGATGTGATTATTTCTTTGTTCATTTATTTATACATGGACAAATAATGTTAGAATATATTGGTTTATTAGAGTTTATAGGACACAATTTATTTATTTATGCATTTAGAATTTAGTTAATAGACATGTGAATGAATTCTAGTGTTAAACATTAGTTGTTTATTGTCAATGTGGATTTTTCCTCTCTTTATTGATTTAAATTGTGGGATCTTTTTTATTAAATGAAATTTGGATGTTCATTGTTCCTTCTTCTATTTTTTATGGTGAATAAATTGTGTCATGATATTTTCATTAAGCATGTCCTAATTTTAATACCAAAACAAATAAACAAAAACTTTTACGTAACTATGAGGAATTGTCATTATTAATACTGTTTCAGTGGCAAAAATATGCAGTCACAATTATTAAACAAGAGATTTTTTATGACAATAAAATGTTGTCTCTATCTATGCAATAGTTCAGCGGCGATTTGAGTCGTCACAAAAGCAATTATTGATATTTGATTTAGTGACTATTAAGTTCATCACGAAATATTTGAGCTCAAGTGACAAACCTTTTTTTTGTCGCAAAAGTTATTTTTTTTTTTAAATTTCAAAATTTGAACTTTAGTGACAACTATATGTATAGTGACAATTGTCCAATCTAATTAGTGACAAACAGAAGTGTCATACAAAGGTTTACAATTAATGTCGACTTCTCTTTTTCACTAAAGGTGGCATTTTAATGACAATTTATATGTATAGTGACACTTGTTTAATCTAATTAGTGACAAACAAAACTGTTACAAAAAGGTTTACAATTAATGTCGACGTTTCTTTGTCACCAAAGATGGCAGTTTTGTGACAACTTATATGCATAGTGACACTTTATCAATCCAATTAGTGACAAACAAAACTGTCACAAAAACATCTACAATCAATTTCGATTTTTTTGTTACTAAAGGTGGCACTATTTGTGACGGTTTTATAATGTTGTCACAAAATACTTTTAGTGACGGACTCTTAGTGATGATTTGTTTCTCTCTAAACAGATTTAGTGAGATTTAGTGATGAATTGTGGGGCCACTAAAACTCAGTTTTTGTAGTGAGATTTTCATAGATATACAAGGTGTCAGTGTGAATTTCCAAGTAAGAATTGTCACAACGTTTTAGAGTATTTTACCTAAAAATATTTCGAACACTTGGTTGTGCTAAATTCATGTGTTTAGTTAGCTAGGAATCCAAGAAATGCGAAATGTTGCTCTTGATGGTAATTATGACCTTCAAAAGTCATATTGTACAGTGTCGGTGTTAGAATACTCTAAATTCTTTTAAGTAGCTACTAGATGTGATTGTTCTATCTATAGGATCGCCTGTTGCTTATTTTCTATTTTATTTCGATTTTTGTGGTTTTTATTGAAGTTTTTTTTAGCATTTAGTTAAATTATATACTTATTGACTTCTCTCGTCAAAACAAGTTAAAAAAGTAAAAAAAAAAAATTTAAAATATAAAAAAAAATAAGAAAACAAAAGTAAATCAAAATAAGCCAATAAATTGAATTTTATATTGCTTAATTATTGTTGTCTTTAGTAAATATATTTCATCTTTCGATCAAATGTTTTTAGTTTTTTGGTTTATCTAATCGGGACGATTCGAAAAAAATAATAAATATTAGTCAAAAAATAAAAAAAGTTGAAAAAAAAACGAAAAGCAAACAAAATTTACAAAATTTAGCCCCAAATAATTAGCTGTAGTGATGCTCATCAAAATTACAGTGGGTCACCACAAAAACTAAACAAAATCACAATTAAAGACAAAAAAAAATGACGTAAAAAAAGATGCTAAAAGAGCCAGAACCAAACGAGACTTAAATTATTATGTGGCCATGACCTGTAAGCTTGAATTCAATTAGTTATTCTCAGAGGAAGTAAAAAAATATCGCTAGCTGATGATCGCACGCATCGTTAATTAAAATATTCTTGTGTTGAACTTAGTTGGAAATGTAAGTGTTTCGTAGCAAGACGAAAATTTAGAAAAAGAGTAAACACATCGTCATCACACGTTGTCAACTTAACCTTAGCTCCTTTCTAGACCACTCTTTTTTTTACAAATCTCGTTCCCTCGGTTGTCTTTTGATCTGCGGGCTATTATTAAAGAGTTAAAGATATAGAAAATGTGTCGGTAAAGGGTTTTATCTATGGTTTTCATTCTATGGATGAGAGAAAACCTAAGGTACATAAATCCTTATTTAGGAGGCCAATGATGTAGCATACTAAACTAGAAAATGTGTCAAAAAAAGGTTATATCTCTGCATTTCATTCTATGGACGAGAGAAAACCTAAGGTACATAAATCCCTACCTAGCAGGCCAATGACGAAGTATACTAAATTAAAAAATGTGTCGGTAAAGGGTTCTATCTTTGCTTTTTATTCTATGGATGAGAGAAAAAATTTGAGGTACATAAATCCTTATCAAAGAGGCCAATGTTGTAGCAACTCTTGTAGGACCCTTGGGTGAAGGCATCTTTTTAACATTGAAAATGTGTCATGCAATTTTGATTAAAATATTTGGATCCACATAAACACAATGAATGTCCCATCAGTTTTGGCAATCAAACAAAAGAAAATGCATCTCTTATTTTAGTGATCACGTTTAATTATTATATGGTGTGACATTTTATGTATGATTTTTCAAAATAAATGATAAATCTATAAAATTACATAAACACGTATACATTAAATACAGTATTATGCAATTCTCAAATTATAATCACTAAGTATGTTCACCGTGGTTCTCAAATAATACTCATTTATATCAAAAAAGAATATTAATTGCTCCAATCACCGAAAGTGTACCATGTAACAATTCTACAATGTATTTTTGCCTAATATTATGACAACAAATTTTATGGTAGGATGATGGTAATTCACTTTTATTGAGTGGTTAGGAAAATAAAAAATGACATAGATAATATAAATTATAATTATTTATTTATTAAAAATACTGCGTTATCGCCTACATAATACTTGAATAACTAATAATTTATTTATAGTGAGGGTTTACTCATAAAAGAAGGATATTACTCCGATCACCAAAACTTCATGTTTTGTCGGTACATATGGCCCTATTGGGGATAAGTTTTATAAATTTTACTTATTTTTGTATTTTAAAATAATTTTCTTATTTTTACTAAAAGATTTTACTTTTCAAAATTATCTAGATTAGATGAACCAAAAAAGTAAAAATAAAAATTTAATCCAAAAATGATAAAAAAATCACTAATAATTAGCTGTAGTTATTATGCTCATCGAAATTACAGTGGATCATCACAAAAACTAAACAAAATCACAATTAAAGACCAAAAAAAAAAATGAAGCTAAAAAAGTCACAACCAAACGAGACTTAAATTACGAGGGCATGAAACTGTACGATTGAATTTCAATTACTAATTGAACGAGAAAGTGAAAAAAAATGCTATTTTCAAGCGAAACGGGAAGTGGGACATTATGTGGATGAGAGAAAAACTAAGGTACACATAAATTCTTATCATGGATGGGAATACTGTTCATTCCGAAAGAATTGACCGAAGGAAACTGACCGAATGAATTTTTGAGAGGTCATTGATGTAAATAATTATAAACTAAAATATGTTTAAAATAGGTTTAAATTATACTTTATTGAATAATTTATTTTATTAATATATTTTTATAATTGGAATAGTTTATTTTATAGTATTTTCAATTTTATTACTCACAAAAAAAATTAAGTTAATTAGATAACATAAATATATGATCTTATTATATTTATTTAACACTATTTTTTGTAAGATTATATTTACCATTCATTCTTTTTGAACAAATGTAATCTATTGATGTAACTATTAATATCTAATTAATTTAGTTTTTTGCACCAATGATCTACTTAATAAATATTACAAAATGGCCCAATTTAGATAACTTGCTCATGTGTTTATTGGAAAATAAGTAAAAACATGAATAAGCAACTTTGTTTGGCTGAATTGGCTTATTTTCTTATTTGCTTCGTTTGAAAGAACACTTACTTATTTATTTATTTTAGCTTATTTGGCTTATTTGCTTATTGGCTTAAATCGTACTTATTTGGTAAATCAAACGAAATTACTTATTTGGCTGATTATAAGCCAAATAAGCCAATAAGCCATTTATTCAAACAGGGCCAATAAATAGTTTTGATCGTAAAAATATACAAAAATACTAGGTCTCTCAAAATAAATAACCGAAATAATTCACCGATAATGATTTTGTGAGTATTTCTTACTCTCTCATTGTTTCACGCATTTTAATATATGAGAAACTTCACAGAGTATGTAAAATTTTTCATACATATTTTTTTAATTTTGTTATTTTTAATTTTTAAAGAAATAAGCAACTTATGAATTAGAAATTCCTCAGTATAGTTTTTTTGAAATATAAGAAACTTCTCATACTTATTTTTTTAATTTTTTTCATTATTAGTTTTAAATGAAATGAGAAACTTGTAAAAAATAAGAACTTTTCATACTTATTTTTCTTAATTTTTTTATTATTGATTTTAAATAAAATGAACAACTTGTAAAAAATGTGAACTATTTCAAGTATAAAAAATTTCTCATACTTATTTTTTAAATTTTTTTTATTTTTAGTTTTAAATAAAACGAGCAACTTATAAAAAAAATGAGAACTATTTCAAGTATGAAAAACTTCTCATATTTATTTTTTTAATTTTTTTATTATTAGTTTTAAATGAAATGAGTAATGTGTAAAAAATATAAACTATTTCAAGTATGAGAAATTTATCATACTTATTTTTTTAATTTTTTAAAATTATTTTTAGTTTTAAATAAAATCAGCAACTTATAAAAAAATGAGAACTATTTCAAGTATGGAATGAGCAACTTATTTTTCTTAATTTTTTCATTATTAGTTTTAAATTAAATGAGTAACTTGTAAAAAATGTAAACTATTTCAAGTATGAAAAATTTCTTATACATATTTTTTTTAATTTATTAATTTTTAGTTTTAAATGAAATTAGCAACTTATAAAAAAAAATGAGAATTATTTCAAGTAAGGGAAACTTCTCATATTTATTTTACTTAATTTTTTTATTATTAATTTTAAATAAAATGAGCAACTTGTAAAAAATGTGAACTATTTCAAGTATGAGAAATTTCTCATACTTAATTTTTTTAATTTTTTCATTATTTGTTTTAAATGAAAATGAAATTAGTAACTTAAAAAAATATTAGAACTATTTCAAGTATTAGAAACTTCTTATACATAATTTTTTTAATTTTTTTATTCTTAATTTTAAATAAAATAAACTTAATTTTTTAAATTTTTTCATTTTTAGTTTTAAATGAAATAGGCAACTTATAAAAAAAATGAGAACTATTTCCAGTATGAGAAATTTTTCATATTTATTTTTTTAAATTTTTTCATTATTAGTTTTAAATGAAATGTCCAACTTGTAAAAAAATATGAACTATTTTAAGTATAATAAATTTCTCATACTTGTAAAAAATGCCTTGCTCGGTCAATTCCCAACGCAATAGTGTTGCGTGCGAGCTTCAACAAGAACGGGACTGAGATTGGGGTTATCAAGTGACGATTTATCGATAATTGGCTTCTCTGGCAATTTCTTTTTTTCGGAGCTCTAATCTGGCGATGGCTTTACCTGAGAAATTGACGGCGATGGCGAGGGAGCCGAATTTCACTAGTCTTCCTTTGAGGGTCAGCTATACAATTTACTGAACAAAATGCAATATTGTCAAATCACCATACAAGAACCAGCTGGAAATGAACTCCAATATAACTCAATTCACATAAGCTTTTTATATATAAGTTGTTCTCTCTCTCTCTCTCT
>JAOTRH010148749.1:0-13401 GCA_034768845.1 Heliamphora exappendiculata | reverse complement strand
TTATAGCATATAAATTGCCGCGTTCACTTCACGTCGTTCAGACTTCTGCACTTTCTTAAGTTAATAAGTTATTGCTGTTAATCCTAAAAAATCTCATTTGACATTTCGCATTTAGCGATTGTCGCGTACACTTCATGTTTATCATTACGTGTACTGTAATTGACAATTACAGCTTTTTTGTACTACTGTTTTGAATTATAAAAAGAGATATTTTTATTGAGTATTAATGTAATTTTTGCTTAGATTTTAATATTTTATATTAGAGTATTGTATATTAGTGGAGCCGTGATTTACAACTGGAATCGAACCGTCAATAATAGGTTCGGTTTGGTTTGATTCCAAAAATTACACGGTTTGATTTGATCCTAAAATTACTAAAATCGTAAGAATTGATTTAGTTCTTGATTTTATTTAAAATTGGTCCAAATCAGACCGTGTACACCCCTACTCATTATTGCCGATCGCTATCATAACCGCTATTTTTAGTGGACACTTTTATTTACTGATTGTTGTCTTTACTCACCATTTCATCCCACGCTCAAAACTACAAAATAAAAAAATATGTGTTTTCAAATCTTTTTGTTTTCGCTTGACAATTTCAAAATTCAAACATAGGTTGAAGAGATAATGTTGGAACTACAGCAATATCAAATAGGCTTTATGATCATGTTTGTTGTGTGGGTGTGATAAAACATTCGAATTAAACTAAAAATATATACGGAAAGCAAACAAACTTTAGGAGCTTTCTAGAAATTTCACGAGAGAGTCAGTAAAATATAAAAGTAAAGGCCAAACCCTACTTCCCTAACCCGCCGACGTGGTCTTATTCTTTTCTTTTTTCATCGTCATTTTGGAGCTAAGCATGGGATTTCACCATTCTCTTTAAAAATAAATTAATTAATTAATTAAGTGAGTGAAACATTTGGGAGGGAAGCAAAAATCAAAACCAAGACCCAATTTCTTCCCCAGCACCAGCGGCGCCGACCCCCTGTTTTGTTTTTTTAGCTTTTCTTTCTTCTCTTGCTCCTTTGATTCTCCATGGGAGTATTACCTCAAGATTGGTATTGGCTCTTTCTAGAAGGCTTGGGAAGTAGCAATTAAGAGAAACAAAACACCAAACGAAACCCAAGTTCTCCCTGTTTTCGGCGCCATCTTCATTTCTTCTTCTTCGCGTCTTTCATTTTTTTTCGCCATGGTTGTGGAGCTCAAAGCTTGGAATCAAGCTTTTCAAAAAAATAATTTGATCAAGTTTCTTACAAGATTAGATGATGCCAATACGGAATCAAGCAACACACATTGGGAGTGTTACTTGGAGCCACCTAGCCGCAGAAATCAATGGAGACCGAAAATACCTAGGGTTTCGAAATTTTGGGGATTTTGCTTCTAAAAGGTAGGATATTGACTAATTTTGATGTTTGGCTATGACTTGTGTTGATTTTAGTAATTAATCTCATGAAATCCTGAAATTTTAAGAAAATTTAAGTAAAATCTTAACCGACCTGTGGATTGTTTGGTTTGGATCCATAGTGATGGTTTGATATGTGAAAACATAGATATATAAGGGAAAGTTATGGCTTTGTAACTTGATGGTTGATGGATTAGAAGAGTAGGAGACCATAATTTCATCAAGTAATCGTATATAGAGGACCTAATGAAATGTTAGAATTATTTAACTTATTATTTTGTGATTTGAAGATTAAATGCATGGGTAATTCGTAAGGTTTGAAAAATTGGTATGTATAAACCATAGTATGCATGATTGGAATATATGAACTTCATGAAAATTGAGTTTAAATTGGTGATTTTGGATCTTATATTGGATGTTCAACATGCGATTGGGTGAACTATAAAATCGAGTTAATTCAAAAAACAAAACAAAAAAATTAATTGGGTGATATTTTAGAATTTAACTTAAATCTTGTTAGATGATGATTGGGAGGTTAGGTTTATAGTTTAAATATGAAACTTGAGTTGTTTACTAAAAATCTCTTTAATTCATAGTTTATTGGTGTAAGTTTAATTAAAAATTTAGTGGAATGGTTGTGTGTTGAATTGTCGAAGGTAAAGCATTGAGCTATGACTTGGGCTTTGTAACTTGGCAAAATATGAATTAAAGATTGAAATTATAACTAAATTAGAACTTGAAAATTTATTTAAAGTAAATTTTAGTTATGTGGTTGGAAAACTTTAATTTCGTAACACTTAAATTACTTGATGGGTTAAATCATTATAGTGTGGCATTTACCTTTAAATCGCTAAATTATTATTAAAATGTGAATTATTTAAGAGTTGATTAAATGAAATTTGAAACCTCACTTTAATATAGTGGACTGATGGCATAACATGAAGCATAAACTCTAAATTATGATGTTAACTTATGGATTGTTCAATCATTGATTTGAGATTAATTCAAAGAAAAATTAAATGGGATTTTAGATTTAACCTAGGTGGTTCGATGTTGAACTTAATTCATGAGTTATGGAATTAATGAATGGTAGTTAAATGATGAAATATTGTGTGTTTGTGCATGAGTTAATGAGATAAACCAAAAGTGGTAAGTGAACATTAATCATTAAATTGTAATGAGAAAGTCAATGTCCTAGCAAACTCTCTAAATATGAAAGTTGAATTAATTAGTAAATTAAATTATTAAATTGAGTCTTATTCAAATACTAATGAAAGATAACTTGAAAAACTTGAATGGTTGACATTCATAGGAATATGGATTGTACTGGGTGTTGTGATTGAATGAGCTGTTTAAATCTATTAAATTCTATATTGGTTGAAAGTGTGATTTGTAAACTTAGTTTAATCTTATGAATTGGAGAGAGACTTTTACTATATTTGGGCAATGAGACTAAATTAGACACGTTGAAAGTTATTAGGATTATATAATTAGTTAATTTGTGGTTTATAAAGTAACTTGATAGTTCAATTGATAACGTAAATTTTGTTATTGAATAACTCATGGGTCCATGATTAGATTTGCAAATTTAAAATTGGATTAAGTGAAGATTAATGGATGATGAATCCTTGTTATATCAATGTGAATAACAAAAAAGGTAACCAAGATGGAATGAATTGAAGATAATTAATAGAAGAAATCATATTGCGTTTATATTTGAGACTTTAATGATAAAAAGCCGTTGAAAAAATATGGAGGGGTTTCTATAAGCTGCACCCGACGTTGGTTTTAAATGCTTGTAGTGGTGAGTTATAGAATTATTTATTATCCAACTGCTTTGTGTAACCTATTGGGAGAATATGGAGAGGTTTTTATAAGCTGCACCATACGTTAGTTCAGAATTTGAGTAATTAAATAAATAAAAGGGAACCAATTTTGAAAGAACATGAAATGAGAATAAAAGAGGATGAAACTTGAATGGAGATGAAGAAATAGAAATCTAACCATCCCATTGTCAAATGAAATGGATAATGAAAAGTATGATTTGTGGGAACAAATGAAATGAATTAAGTAAAAATTGAAACAAATGAACCCAATTAGGAACCGTATATAAGAGTTAGATTACAAAGTGAGAAATTGTGATGGTTAAACTACAAATGTTGGGATGTCGGATCTGTGTGAGTATAGAGGATTAAATGAGATAAGGAAATAATATAATGGGAATATAAATCATATATAAGAACTTAACTAACAAAGTAAGGTATAGGGATGCCATACATGAAAATGATAAAATTGAAAAAATGAAATTGGCTATGTAAAAATAGATGAGCAAGAATAGGTGAATAATTTCATTAAAACAAGAAGAGTGAGAGTAAGTTCTTGTTCGGCTATGAAAATATGTGGGTGGTTATTGCATAATGGCATTCACTCACACTTCACATATTATGCATTACATCATTTTAGTCATTATTCTACGAATTTCGATTTATGTCTATAGTTATAAATCTTTTTTTTACAAGTTCAAGTGAAAGTGAAATGCTCACAAAGATGTTTTATTCTGGATTGAGTTTTGAAAGAGAATGATGGATATTTATGTTTGTGTTTATGTTTTGTAAATTTATGATTGTATGACTTGTTTGTACTTGTAAATATGTTAAGAAAACTGTGGAAAGAATGTGAGAATAATAAATATGGAGTAATATTATGAGTATTTGTTTATAAGAATTATGTTTTAAAATGTTCAAGGAAAAAGAATGGTTTCTCTTGGATGAATGTAATCATTGTGAGAAATGAACTGAGTTTGAGATGTATGAATTAATGGTTAACATGCATGTAAGTTTTCTTAATATTGTGAATTTTTATTTGGAAAATGAATATACATATAAAGAAATGGAGAATGTATCTAGTAAATAGTTGTAACTGTGATTGTGAGTTGAGATTTAGGCTGAGCCGAAGTATAAATTGTTATTTGAGTTTAACAGGTTGATAAATAATTTAGGATAGTTCGAAAAATAGAGAAAAATTTGCCAAAATTTTGAAGTTTTATACTTAAATTATTTTGTAATTCAGGGAGTTATTTCTTTTAAAATAAGTTAAAGAATTCAAGAGTTATCATTAAAGAAGTTCTAATTATAGGAAGAACGAGTTATCATGTGGGAATTACGCGCCTCGGAGTCGGGAGAGTGACGTGGATTATTAATCTATGCGAAGTAATAATAATCCAAAGTTTAAGGAGATTACTAATTCCATGCTCTCTTCTAATTATTTGGCCCTCATTCTTAATTATCTTTAGTTCTCATTCAATGGTCATGGAGAGTTTTAAAATTTTTATTCTGTCATTTATTTTACTTAAATCAAATATGATATAAATAATATCAAAATATATATAAATTTTTTTATATTATCCTGTAATAGTAAAAAAAAAATCGTATTGAGCCCATAATATTATTCAAACATGACCTATAACAATACACAACCTTCAATCTCATCGTCCGCCTAGGGTGTATTTGAGGTTCCAATAAGAGTACCACTAATTCGGATAGTACTATACAATATAATCTATTCATGTCATCGTATAGGAGAGTGAAGGGGGTTGGACCCAATCGTTATGGGCTGGCCCATGTCGTTGGCCCGAGCCCAAAACTAGACAAGCTGGGTTGAGTGGCAGGCCCACAATCGGGTGCCGAGCCGAGATGTATAACACTAGCAGAATTCGACAGCGTTGACTTAATAGACGTGCCTGATACGCCAAGCATTAATGGTAGTGTGATTGAACTTTGGAAGCATTTATGATAAATGCATAGCCAAGTAAAGAGTATTAATGTAACGCCCCAATTCCGTAATAATAAAAATTCGAGAAAAGTAGTAAAATCAAGAATCCGATTTAAGAAACTGCTCGATAAGGGAAGCCAAACTTTAAATTTTCTTGTCAAACATAAGAGTAAAAGAACCGATTTTTCTGTGTAAGAAACTCCCAAAACAGTCCATTTATGCCCCAATGAATAACCCAAAATCATTTCATGAAAACCCCATTTTTATAAAAACAAAATTCAATAAAATGCCACAAAGCGGAGTCCGCTCGAGTGGGATTCCCACCGCTCGAGCAGTGAGCCACTCGAGAGCTCACTGTCTAAAAGTCTAAAAAAAATTTTAAGTGTTAAAAAGTCACACCTTTTTTTCAGTTTTGGAACATAGTTTTAAATATACAAGATTATAAAGTAAAATATACATTTGATAATGAAATAATCTCTTTCAATCCAAAAACCCAAAATCAAACCTCAAATATCATAATATTTCATTCAAATCAAGGAATTCAACCCATCAAACGAGCTCAGCGCCCTCACATGTATACGAATTATAAATATATGGCCTTAGGGCCTTACAACACGGGTATTCTAACCCAAAAGATATTAAACCAAGTGCTAAAAAATAAGAATTTTATTTACACTTTCATTTTTCAAAAGATGATATCAAATAATGTATAATTCTATCAACTACTCAAAAAAGGTCCTGCGACCTTCCACCTTACTCCAACGCTTTCTTCCTGCTATCACTTGAAATTTTGTTAAACAACATGAGCCGGGACTCATAGGAAAAGAACTAGCAATGAACATATGCATGACATGCAATGATGGTTATGCGTGATGCAACATATAAATTTCTCTAAAACTAATTCTATTTGTCCCAAAACGAGCTCCCGTCACATAACTGAGTTTTCCAAGTAAAGATTATAGTTCAAAGTTCGATGATCTTAGTTTCCTTAGCAATTCAATTCATCCAAAAGTAGCTTGCCAACCCAATTCATTTCATTGATTTAATTAAGTACCAAAGTCGGACGGTGCCTATAGCCCGACACGGGTCACGTGAGACCCGAGGAATAAATTCTCATTCTATAGCCCGACACGGAGAGCACACATTTTTTGTTTTTTTCAAAAATATCGATGGGTGAGCCGCTCAAGAGCACACTTTTACAGGGATTAACACAAAGGAATGACATACTTTACATTGCGCAAGGTTTCGGTCTTTCACCGAAGAGTAACTCGTACCCAAACTTAATCATTCAATTCAATCACATGGTACTTTAACTATATCGTATTCATTAACAACCAATACGAATCCAATCGTCAACCTGGTCCTCTCGCCAAACCCAACACCATTAATGTTTTAATCTTAACCACCACATAGTTTTCCATAATTCGTATATTCAATTACAAGAGCTCAACACTCCAAGTTAGCCTTTCATATG
This sequence comes from Heliamphora exappendiculata, assembly GCA_034768845.1. Classification (NCBI taxonomy): domain Eukaryota; kingdom Viridiplantae; phylum Streptophyta; class Magnoliopsida; order Ericales; family Sarraceniaceae; genus Heliamphora; species Heliamphora exappendiculata. Next base: position 6,751 of record JAOTRH010148749.1, on the reverse strand, counting down.
ATTCAATTCCGTGATTTACCGGTTTTACACAAAATCCTCAACCAACACCCACCATCTTCACGTATCATAAAAACTCATGTAAAATATATATACAATAGGTTAATACAACCTCAATTTGTTCAATATTTGCATCAATTTCATCATATAGGTTTCTTAGTCACAAAAGTCCCAATTTTCATGGTTTTAATCTCAAATCTAAATCCTAACCCATCATTTTTCAATCTCGTTCATATCCAACGACAACAAGAAAATTGAATCATATTAAACCATCCATAAATTTAAGATTTAACATCTTTTAACATCAAACCCTAACCGAGGGCTTCAAAAATACTATTTTTTGAGTCCCCCTCCCCCTCTCCCCCCTTCCCTCCTCTTCCCGCTGCCCCTGTACTCCCCATCGAAAAAAAAATGTTCATATAATCAAAAACACAACTCATATTATATGGATATTTAAGGATAGTCATAGATCTTACCCCTTTAAAGCTCCAGCACCAAGAAAATCACTCTAGGAAGCTCCAATCACAAGAAATTCCAATCGAATGGCGAGAAGCAAGACTCCAACACCAAGCTCGAGCCTCCAACAGGTATTCCACCGAGAGGGAAAATAGAAATCACCACCGAAAAAAGCAAAGAGAGCTCCAAGAACTCTTCAAACCCAACCCTAGCTCTCAATCTCTATTCAAGAGAGAGAGAGAGAGAGAGGGGAAAGAAAAGAATGAGAGAAAAAGGCTAGCCCTCGACTTAAAAAGTCTGTTCGTCGACAGTCTGCTCGAGCGGACCTCCCACTGCTCGAGTGGTCCCCACTTATCCAAACTCTTTGCCACATGTTCGCTCAAGCGGGCTTCCCACCGCTCGAGCGGTCATTGCCGAGTGAAAACCCGAACAAAATATGCGAGTCTAAACAAAACATAAGCCAAACACCTCACAACAATGTTCTCATGCACTACACAATATTCAATCGTAGTTAGCAACGTTAACATGCAGACATTTTAATTCTTACACATGATTTATACATTTAACCATTTTTCACCACGTTTATCACAACTCGTCTTCATTAATTCTAGAAAATAATAAGGGACCAGATCCCTACAATTAATAACAGTAGTATGTCCATACATCTCCGCATTAATAATAGAAATTACCCTAAATACCCCAATGGGCAGCCATCTCATAGATAAGGGACAGAGACAGGGTCTAAATTGGGAGGAAAGGTTCTCACCAAGGCAGAACCCGGAGGAGACGGTGCTTTCTTGTCATGAAGGGCACCAGGGTATTCTATAAATAGAGAAATCAGTGACTAGAGGTAACACACAATTTTTACTTACAAAAACTCTGCTAAAATATCTACAGAATCCTTCATCAAAGGCTTTTCATCATATCTTGCTTACAAAACACTAACTTAAACATCGGAGGGGCCTTCCGGCACGAGCCCGTTGGGCAATCTTACCCCTTTTATCTGTGCAAGAACGACCCAATCAAGGAAGTCATCACAATGGGCTTAGTTCTCTTCGTTCTCATCACAATTACAAGTTCATCCCGTGCAAAGAGTATTAAAAACATATCTTATCATATTATACCATATCTCATGTTTGGAGTAAATTCAATAAAAGTTTTATTCAATTCAATACACCGTTTGGAGTAAAAATACGCTTGGATCCTTTTTTATACCACTTCAATTTTGGTATAATCTTATACAATGTTCATATATAGAGCTGATGTGGCCGTATTCGATATCACTGTAATATTATCCATTATATAAGTCACATTAGCACAACCAAGGCATAACAACATTACTCTAACCATCGTATAAAAATAAATATGTAGAATCATATCAAATCTTATATCTTATACAATCTAATACACTTTTATCGAACCCCAAACCAACCCATTGGCTATCGCCTAAGTAGAGCATTAGCTCCTTGGTTTAAGAAAAGTTTGGAAAGCTTTGTAGGACCGAACGAGGGCAAAGGAGCATAAGTTTAGAACCCTTTTGCTCTGGATTGTTTAGGCCCACAACCACCAACGAGTTGGATAACCAAGTTTATTACCGAACTAAAAGTGGCAAAATCATGAAAACCAATAAGAGAGAATTTGCCTTTCAATTAGCCTAATTGGAAGTTTCATATTCGCTAAGGACTAGGAATTCCTTCAAATTAGGTTTGAGAAACTGGCAAGAAATTACTCGTTTCGAAAATTATAAGTTCGTATGTGACTCTCAGTACATTGAATATCATTGAATATGTCTTGAGATATGAATATGCTGAATTCTACCTCTATACTGGGAAGGGAGAGGGGAGGGATTGTGAATATAAGACAGTCTTTTTGAGCGAGTTCTTATAATCACTGCAATTATAATTCGTTCACACAACTATGCGAAACTTGAAAGCACTGCAACACGAGATCACTCTCATCTAGGAACAACCACGAGCCGGTCATGGTGTTTGTGATTGATTGTGATATGTGACCAACCATAGACCCTCATGACGATGCGTAGAGTTAAAAGAAGAGTGGCAACTAGCTAGATGAGTTTAGTTGAAGCTGTGCTATCAGTATAGGCCTAGGGAGGGGAGATAGAGGCATGTTTTTGTTTGAACGAAATTAACAGTTATTTGAAATAACCTATGAAGTGTGGACACGTCAGAATAGGTGTTGTAGTCGTGTCAGACGCACCGGACACGCTGGGGGCACGCTAGGATACGTGTCAGACACGCCATATGGCGTGTCCTTTTTTTTTCAAAAAATTCCAACCGGACACGCCGAGGGACATGTAGGGGACACGAGTATCCAATTTCGGACATGCCTAGACACGCTAAACCTAATGATGAAATAAAAAAACCCTAAAAGTCTCAGTGCATAGTTTGAAAAAATATTCAGCCTCTCATCTTTGCTATCCATTGCAATCTTTATCAGCGAGCTCGACGACCACTGTTGACCTCAAGCTTACCAGCGATAATCACCAACAACCTTCAATTGCCCTCTAAATAAACACTCTCATTTTTTTCCTTCTATTTTTTGCTAACTTCTCTCTTAACTTTTCGTTCTACTTATCTGCGTCGTCTTCTCTCTCTCTTCTTCTTTTCTCCTCTTTTTTCATTTTTTGATTTTTACTTCTTTGGAGTCTTTGAATGATTCAATGACAATGGTTTGTTTAGTTGTTTCCTGATTACTCTTCTTTACTGTTTTAGTTTTCTCCTTACCATTTAGTAATTTTTGGTTTTTTCCTTTTCCTTTTTAATTTTTTCTTTTTTTTTGTAACCTTTTTTCTCCATATTTTTTTTAGTTGTTTTCTTCACCCTTTTAGTTTTTGCTTTACTTTATTTTTTAGGTTGTTTGTAAATATTCTATTTATAAACATGGGGTAATGTATATAAATAAAAATATATTTTCTGCCATATTCTTGCCATGTTCGTATCTTAATGTTTTTGAAATCGCCGTGTCCCATGGCTATATCTATGTCTATGTCTATGTCAATGTCCATGTCCGTATCTATGTCCATATCTGGGTTTCATAGGAAATAACTATATAAAAAATGGGAAGAAAAAATGAGATTTAATCCTCCTATGGTCTTCCTATCCATGACTTGCAACAAAAGCCAAAGCTTTTTCAGGTAGTGCGGCTGTTTAACTTAACTTATGCTTCAATTGTCTCCAATGCAGCCCACCATCCTATATTTTGCTCTTATGCTCTGATATTATCATACCTTTAATATGAATCATTCTTTCTTCAATGAACAATGCTTCTTGTGGGTGATGGTAGTGCGAAGTTTATAACTTATTTCAAATCCATAATCTAGTCGCCATGAGTTATATGGTATACCATATTTCATTTTTAGTAATATCATCTCATTTACAGTTGATAAATTAGCTCGCTATGATCTCACTTTTTGTTATTTTTCTTTTGATTTTCTCTAACCACGTCCCCATGAAGAGCAATTTTCACTTGCAAATAGAGTAGTTGCCATGTGGCATTCATCTTGAATGCGATTAATTAATGCGAAACCAATTACTTTTACCTTGGTGTTCCGTCAAACATTAAAAAGTATTTGTATATGATAATTGGTTGTAGGATACCATATGATATGCCAAGCACTTAAATTTGTTTCCTTCATCAATGAGATACGAGCCATGGATAATGATAATTATATAAAAATAATCATTACATATATTTTTTAATTTTAACTTTTTTAATGTGATTCTTCGCAATGTAATAATATTATTAAAATTTGCTTATTAATATTAATTATACATTGATAATTGACATTTAGAGGTATGCACTCTCCTTGACTTAAAATGCAGAGTTTTCATAGGTTTCAAATAGAGTCTACCTTAGAAATTTTACATGTTCATGCCGAAATAAAAGAGAAGAAAGCTTTATTGACTTAAAATGCAAACAGTTTTCATGATAGAGAAGAAAGATTTATTCACTTAAAATGCAAAAAGTTTTTGCATATTTTAAATAGAGTCTACCTGAGATAATGTTACATATCCATGCTCTAATCAAAGCTTTATTCACTCATTTGAATAAAGATTTAGTCTACCTGAGATATGTTACATAACCATGCTCTAATCCTGAAAGCCTTATTCATTTAAAATAAGTGAATAAAGAATTCTTGGTCTGAAATAACAAAAAAGAAAGCTTTATTCACTTAAAAGTGCAAAAAGTTTTTGCAATTTTCAAATAGAGTCTACCTGAGATATGTTACATATTCATGCTCTAATCCTGAAAGCTTTATTCACTGAAAAGTTTTTGCAGATTTCAAATAGAGTTTACATGAGATATGTTACATATTCACGCTCTAATCTTGAAGAAATGGGTGAAACCATGCCCATATATTTGTGAGTTTTGCATGACACATGATTCGTACACGGTTGAGCAACTTTACAGCTTGGACCGGACTTTCTCCACGAGCTCTCTTCTGAGGATTTTCCCCGAAGCTGATTTTGGGACACTCTTTACAAAAGTTACCCTCCGCAACCTTTTAAAAGGTGCAACCTGAGCAAGACAGATATATAGATTAGAATGCAGCATCTAGGCTTGTCACAATCGTGTAGTTTTCACAATTCCGTTTAGATGTGGCAAGAAAAGAAACTGGTTCATGGCAGCCATAATAAAAACCAAAAACAAGATTCAAACAATAGTTTAAGTCCTCTTAGGACCACTGGAATTTTGTCTCGACGTTAATTTCATAGTCCCAAAATTAGTTCTCAACTGGCCAGTTGTGAAGTGATTAGAGCCCAATTGGGCTTGGCTGATCTAGGAAAATTGGATGCCAAAATGTTCCCACCTTCCAGTTTCCTCCATGATCATAATCAAAAAAAAAAATTATCCGAATCTTAATCCATCTTCATGTGTAATTAAAGTCTCATCAAGGAGGTAGGGTCATCTAAAGGGGACCTTGAAGATTTGGTGAAACTGACATTCATAGTTTTCATGAGGCGAAATTGAGCCCAGGATCACATGTTCCATGTTGCCTAGCACTCAACTGATACCAGGCAAAACAATGGTCATGGAAGATATGTTCCTGTCAAATGGTATTAGATATGGAGGCAACAGATAAACAAATGTTCAGTCAAAACCCTTTTTGTTTCGCAATCACCTAATTGTCATGTATTGGCAAATCAAAAAGGTCTTTCTAATAAGTAGGAATGGCAAGGGGCGAGACGGGAATGCGATATCCCATTTTCATCCCCTATTTGATCGGGACAAGGATGGAAAGAAAAATTAGTGGAAATCAAGAGAATGGAGATATATCGGTGATAGTTTATAAACTTTAAAGAGGTAATAATAATAAAAATTAACAATAATATGACAAATAAAATAGTTGATGAATCATTAGAATTAAAAATATAAAAAATTAAGAAATAGATACAACAAATGAGATAAATGTAATGTTTTTATGTTTTAGTCTATTACATTTTCAAAAAAAACTTTATATGTGTATTTTAAAATATAAAAGTATTTATTTTGCATAATCGGGGGCAAAGCAAGGTAAAACGTAACGAGAGAAGCAAATACCGTTTGCGTCCCATTTGTTATTGAGAGCAAAGAAAACCCATATATAACGGGACACATACATGTAGGGGTGGGGCGGGGCAAAAAAATTGTATTCCCTACTAATGATCCCTAGAATATCAGGGCCGGGAACTTGATCTAAGCTTTACAAAAGTTTAAATTTAATGGTGTAACCCGACCTGGTTTGCAATAAATTTTTGCACATCTTCCTCTGACAGAGAACTGTTGGGGGAGCGGACAACATATGCAATCGGGACCTCACCAGCTTCAGCATCAGGAAACCTACAAGTGCCACAGCTTTCAATTAGGTCTACCAGATAGAAGCCAATATAAGTTTCAAGGGTAAAGAGATTTAAGATGTATAGATTTTGGATGTTTACTTACGGAATGACAACGGCATCTAATATTTCAGGGTGAGAAACAAGCAGGCCTTCAAGCTCTGCTGGTGCAACCTAGCAAGAATCATAAGAGGAAGAAAACCATACATGATAAATGATAAATCAAGTACAACAACACGATCATTCAATTTAGGCCTCATTTGTAACCCGAATTAAAGCCAATAAGGCAATAAGCCATGACTTAAAATGACTTTAAGTCAAATAAAAGTAGTGAAAAAGCTAAACCGTAGCATTGAGCCTTGGGGGGGGGGGGGGGGGCATTGGCCAATAAAAAATAAATTTTTCAATTTAAAAAAATTTTTTGTTATTTTAAAAAAAAAAAAAACAATAAAAAAAAATAA
>JAOTRH010148728.1:0-10132 GCA_034768845.1 Heliamphora exappendiculata | reverse complement strand
TTAGGTAAATGTTTAATTGCTAGTTTTAAAGTTGCGACAGTATTTTGAAGTACCTAGACATAGATTTAATTTTTGAAATTTAAACACCAATTAGATAAAAATATTTTTTACAACTTTCATGTTTAACACTAAGGCCAGATCCTAGGGAAAATGGGTCATTTATTTTACTTAAGTGAAAATCGTTCAGCATTTTACAGAGAAAAACACAGAATTTGGGCCTCTTTTGGTCACAGTTTTGGGGCATCAATTCAAGGGATATAGGTCTGATTGTTTGTGGGATTTTAGTTTGAGGTGTTCCCTACAAGTTTCATGTTTCATTCTAGGGAAAATTGTTTGGAAAACAATAGTGATTTTGGCCAATTTATAAAAAGGGTTCAGTCAGCCTAAAAAGAGTCTGCAGAGTGGGTTTTCAACAGAGAATGCTTAAAACCTTTTGGGTACTATCCGAGGATATTTTGGTCTGATTTGTCCTTAGTATTTAGTTTAACATGTAAGATACATTTTTCATGTTCACCACTCTTTGATTTGGCTACTAAACACTTAGGTTTTTGGTCTCACAAAAAGGTGTGACTAAGAGCTCTGTTAGTCACTAAAACACAACAGTGACTTTGGGAAGTGTTTGGACCTATCAAGACTTCATATTTTTGGCTAACTTTTTGTGAACAGTAATATAAGTATGTCCTCTACAAGTTTTATGTTTTGACCCAAGCTCGATTCTCACTTTAACTTAGGATTTTAGGTTTGCAACTCAGAGTGGTCAAAATTTGACACTCTTTGAAAAAAATAGTAGATATGGAGTTCTACCCAATAAAATCACTTCAAATCAATTTTTTTATGAAAGAGAACTCAAATATCTAGGTCTGAACATAAAATTCATGTGTTAGATCACTTTGTAAAGTTCGTGGCAAAAAGTTGGTAAGCCCAAAAAATCAAGTTATTTAGGGTTATGATAGTTTAGCCCATGTTGTGTTCATTTTTTATGTATTTTCCTTGCATGCATGTCATATACTCATACAAACCAAAACATCAAAATATATTCAAGCCATAAAACTAAAAAATATTCACATGCAAGCACATGCAAAGCTCAATCTTACATTAACAGTTCACTATTCACGCATACGACGCCTTTTTGAGTTAATCTTTATTTTTTATTTTTAGGGTTGATTATAGAGATGGATTAAGGGCTATCTTATGGGAGAATATCAAAAAATTTTAAGAGATTTACTTACCTTATTTGATGCTCAAAAGATTGTAGGAGGTATGGACTTAGCTTTAATGTTCACACCTTGAACCTTTCTTCCTTCTTCTTCATTCCCTCTTTCTTCTTTGAAAACACTTAGAAAATTTTTGTGGCCTCTCTCTCACCCTCTCAACTGAAACTTGAAGGAGAAATGGGGGGAGGGGCGCTTAAGCCTTGTTTTTATAAGAAAAAGAATAAATAAAAGTAATTATGACATTTATACAAATTTTGGATTTATTAATTTTTTTTATTGGTTGCATGTAAGGTGGCCTCTATTTGAGAAATACATATCAAATTTTTTTGCAGGTGGGAATTTGGCTGGGGTCTATTTGGGTAGACCAAAAGCTGATTTTCCATCAATGTTAGGTTTAAAATGTATTTTGGTACCATTTTGTGTAAGAAAATGCGTAAAATATTAATTTTATGTATCTTTTTGGTATCTAAAACAACTAAAACCTATTATATTAATGTGTTTATAGTTAATTTAGTCTTATCATAATTTATCATAATTTTGATAGAAATTAACTAAATAGGTATAGGCTTTTAAGTTAAATTAAGTTAGTTTGACTAGAATCAACTTTTTGACTTATTTATTGTGTAGAGATTTTAAATAATTATTTGTTTTCTTTTGTTGACCTATATTATTATATTATTATGTATATTACTTGTATAAAAAGTATTAGGTTAAAATAATACTTATTTTATACATCTTTTTCTTATTTTTAAGCTTAAAAAGACAAAAAGTAACTTTTTGGGCACATTTCCCTTGGTGGTCGACCATGCAAGGGTAATTTGGTTATTTTTATTGTTATTTTGTCTTTTACTAATTAATTGTGTATAAATATCTGATTTTGGGCATCCATGTGTCAAATTTTGAATTTTTTAGATTTTTTGCTGTACTATGGGCAAAATGGTCATTTTACCCTAATTATGAGAAATTTTGATTTTTAATTTTATATTTTATGTTATTTACTTAAATTAAGTTGTCCCAAGAATTTTTTGAGTATTAGGACTTTGCCTCTGAGTATTTGGTCTTTGTAGGATTTTCGGGTCAAATTTTCGGTTTCGGGTTAATTAGGGTTTTTTCTTGTTCATATAGTGACCTAAGTTCTCATTATTTATTCATCGCTAATACTAGGGTTTGAGCTAGGTTGTTACACACGTACTCGCCCTCAATGGTGGAATCAGCAATGTAGGACTGCTTAATACTTCTCCAACTTATAGCTTCATCTCCTAAGGTAAACACATATCTTGAGGTAGACTTGAGAAAATCTTTGTCTAACTAAAAGTCCGAGTCTGTGTACCCCAAAGATACTAAACTATTTTCCTGGTAAACTAACATATAATTCTTAGTCCTTTTCAGGTACTTGATCATATTCTTTACTGCGGTCCAATACTTTTGCCCTGGGTTAGATTGATATCTACTAATCATGCCAACAGCAAAGTAGATGTCGGGTCTAATACAAAGCATAGCATATATTAGACTTCCTACTGCCAAAGCATAAGAAACTGCCTTTATCTTCTCTATCTCATCAGGTGTCTTAGAACACTGATCATTTGATAAAATGATTCTATGCCTGAAAGAGACAAACTCTTTCTTGAAATTATGCATGCTAAAATGAGCAAAGATATCATTGATATACTTTTCTTGTGATAACCCCAACATTCTTTATTTTTTATCTTGAAAAAGCTTTATTCCAAGGATGTGACTGGCTTCTCTCAAGCGGTTCATACTAAACTGCCCAGATAACTATACTTTTACTGAAGATAAGACCCTCACATCGTTTTTGATGAGCAAGATATCAACTACATAAAGTATTAGAAAGACCACCACGCTTCCATCACGCTTCTTGTACACACAGGATTCAACTGGACTTTGATAAAAAATATAAGACTTTATGGCTATTATGGTTGTATATTGAAAACCATGGATTTTATTTGGTTTTAGTATTTAATTTTATTTTAATAAAATTAATTTTTTTATTTTATGAGAATTCTAATGAGTAATGTATGCAATATTATTTATTTAATGTTATGCATGGATATCCATAATTCTGTACAATGTTAATCTAGTGTGTAAAATGCGGCTTGCACACGGAAGACCAGATTATAGGTTCTTACAGAATATAAGTTGTTCATAATTTAGATGAAATTGGACAAACCGTCGGTACGACTATATACAGAGTTTTAGTAGGTCTATCTTGGTTACAGAGAACAAACAATAGCGTCGTCTATTGTTCTGACTCATTGTGCTAATATACTTTGTGTGTATTGAGCAGGTTCACATTGGAATAATTAATTTTATGCTGACTATATGAATTAATTCACACCCCAAGGTTATTATGAGTACTTATACTCTTAATTCCTAAATAATTATTTTTTGCATATATTTGATATTCGTTGTTTTGATTCATTAAAGTATGCGATCTTTTATAGGTCTATAGTCCTGATGAACTAGATAGCGGTATTAATTATATGGTAAATATTAATTATTGACAGAATCCACGTCTCGATTGTTCGGAATTAATGATACCCACTTAAAGAAGCTTATAAGTTTTGACTAGGCCAAACCGTGCAGGTGGATTTAATTATTCAGCGGTCAAATAATTTAAGCAGAAAGGTTTAAAGAATTTTAAAGATATCGATTAAATTAAATTGTTAGAAATTAAATTTAAATGGTGAGTATCGAGAATCTTAATGTGGGGAGATGAGTTAAGTATTTAATAACATGAGCCTAATGCAAATTGGTCTTGAGATTATGGTTAAGAGTGCAGTTACAGTTCTTTAGTGGTATGAACTATAATTTAGTATTTTATGAAAATTACAGAAATCGCTGCAAAATTTTCATAATTATAGAAACAACTATGAGGTTTACATATTTGCAAAAATCGCTGGATGGGTATTTGGGTTACACTAGAAATCTATTTCATAATTACTCTATGGGTCCCTACTATAGCCCTATAAATATGCAGGCAGACTAAATCAAATTCATAAGTTGTCTTTCAAGACTCAAGAAGGTTTTCACATTCTGCCAGTTTCAGTTCTCGAAGGATAGTAGCTCATACTACGTTTGAGAATTGCATAGGGAACACAGTAGAAAGTATGACCAGCGCTTCAACTCGAGAAATCAAAGTTTGTAGTTAGAGAATAGACCAAAATGTATTCATTTGAATTAACTGTGGTGGCACGAGTTTTATTTTTGATCGTTCGACATCAAAAGGTTTTTATTTAGAGTGTGTTTCGGTAATTGTCCATCTAGTTTTTATTTTTTTTAAAATTATTTACAAATTAATGATCTTGACAGTTTGCCTCCAAAAATGACTTGATTAAACTGAGTATTCTAAGACCTTGATACCTACTTAAGTTCATGAATAGATCTTTTAAGCTTACACAACATGTGCTCCTAACCATTTACTATGAAACCGTCTGGTTGTACCATATAGATACACTCGTCAAGACTTCTATTAAGAAAAGCTATCTTGACATCCATTTGCCAAATTTAGTAATCAAAATGAGCCGCAATGGATAAGAGAATCCGGATAAACTTAAGCATGGATACCGGCGAAAAGATTTTCTCATAATCGCTCCCTCCTTCTTGAGTGAACCCTTTTGCAATAAGCCTAGCTTTTAAGGTTTCAACCTTCCCATCTGCTCCTCTCTTCCTCTTATAGATCCACTTACATCCGATGGATTTTATCCCTTCAGGTGGTTCTATAAGTTTTCAGACCTGATTGGAATACATAGATTACATCTCTGAATTTATAACCTTTTTCTAAAGATCTTTATCTTTGGCTTAGAGTACTTCATTGTAGTTACAAGGTTCGGTATCCAGTTCTACTGGGATCCTGTCAAAACTCTTCCAAGAACATATACTGGTCGGGTTGATGAACAACTCTCCCACTACAACGAGGTACTACTTGCATCTGTGTACTAGCAGTAACGCGCTGTGCAAAATCTAAACCCTATGCACTATTACCAATATGCTCGTCTGACATGTTAATGGTAGCATCATGTTCAGGATCTGTACCTTCCCTAATAATCCTCCCATTACGACGTGGTAATGGGATAACGGTGACTTGTGGTTCCATTTCCATTCTACAAGTATTTTCTCTAATTTCTTCCAGAATAATTTTACTTTTAGGCCCGTGGTTCATAATATAATCATATTTTAAGAATCGGACATTAATGCTAATAATGACATTCTGATTCTTAGGATTATAAAATAAATCACCATTCATTCCCTGGAGATACCCTACAAAGAAACAAGCTTTTGTCCTCGATTCTAGCTTACCTGCATTTTCTTTTAGCACATATGCTGGACACTCCCAAATTAGAATATGTTTCAGACTAGGCTTATGCCATGTCCACAATTCTTTGGGGGTAGAAAGTATTGACTTAAAAGGTATGAAATTCATAATATAAGCCACTGTCTCTAATGCGAGTCCCCAAAACAAATTGGGTAGTTCTAAATAACTCATCATCGACCTTATCATCTCCATAAGAGTCATATTCTTTCTTTCTGCTAACACTATTCTACTACAGAGTGTCCGGTGCAGTCAACTGAGATATAATCCCTTCTAATGACAAGTTGGTCCTAAACTCTCAAAAAAGGTACTCACCACCACGGTCTGATCGTTGTAATTTAATACTTTTACCCAGACACCTCTCTGCCTCTACCTTGAATTCTTTGAATTTCTCAAAGCATTTAGATTTATAGTGTTTCAAGTAAATGTATCCATAATTTAAGTAATCGTCAATGAAATTGACGAAGTACTCAAAGCTACCTCTAGCCCAGATAGTCATAGGACCACGCACATCAGAGTGAACTAGTTCCAATGGTTCTTTAGCGCTATAGCCTTTGGCCGAAAAGGACATTTTGGTCATCTTATCCTATAAGTAGGATTCACATATTGGATGTAACGGCCCAATACGTATTTATTTTTGTGATTTTATGTCTTCCGTTACGTGAGGAGACGGAATTAAATTTGAGCATGAGTGTTATGAAACTTTATTCATTTGCGGTGGAATTAATAATATGTGAAGGTAAAATTGAGATATATGGTGAAGAACGATATTGATATGGCCAAGTTGATATATAATTTGAAATATTTAACTGCTAATAAAGCTGGAGGTTTGAGTTGATTTTATGGAAATTCGTAGAATCCTGCTTTAGGGGTCACCGCTCGAGCGGTGGGAGTTTGCTCGAGCAAACTATCGGGATATGTTTGGAATAATCTAAAAGATTGGAGAACATTTTGGGAGGTCTATATATATATATATATGTCTATACAATTCACGTGAGAGAGAGAGTGAGCATCCTCATCTCTTCTTCTCCTCTCTCTTTCATCTTCTCAAGTCCTAGTGAGAGAAACCCAAATTCCATGTGAAAGCCCTAACCCTCCATCCTTCAAGTTGAAGATTAAAGCAAGATTGGGAGTAAGCAAGAGTAGATATCAAGCTTTGGAGCAAAGAGGTGGAAGATGGAGCATCTAGGAGGAAAGAACACCCAAGATCCAAACCCTAGGAGGGAGAATTTGAAGAGATTTCAAGCTTTTGAGCAAATTAGAGGTAGGATCTAGATTTTCCCATATGTGTGTTAAGATTTGTGTTGATATTTTGTTTATATGCATAAAAATAGAGTTGATTTCATGTTTGATGGGTAGATTGATAGATTTGTGGGTGTATGGCATTGGGTTTGATAGAAATTGGGGTTTTTAAGAAAGGCTTAACCATGATTTTGAGAAATCATTGCATAAAAAGGGATTATGAAATTTGAATCCAATGTTTTTATGGTGAAAATTGAGATTTGAAACTTGTTTGATGAAGGGTTAAGGGTTTTGAAGTTAGAAACTCAAAGAAGGGGCAAATCTGGAGTTTTTTCGGGCAACAGCGCGCTCGAGCGGAGCCCTGTCCGCTTGAGCGTTCAACTGGCAAAGAATTGGGCGCTCGAGCGCTCGACGTCTGCTCAAGTGGTATGACCGTGCAGAGCCAATTTCTTTTTATCATATCTCCCTCATCTGGACTCTGAATAGGGTCGATTGTTTACTCAAATCGAAGCCCTAGAAGTCCTCTTTCCAACAAGACTACTCCCACAAGAAAATTCTTTTTGTAGAAAATGTTATGATTAAAATAGTGAGGATATGTCAAATTTTCTTAACCATTTTTCACCCGATTTTGGCCAAATGCTTTGAAAAAGTATATTTTCATCAATGTTGAACATTTTCATCAATTTTCCAATCCCTTGGGCTATGAATATACCTTCTCTACTACACTTGGGTTGGGATGCAAATATCGTGCCATTTGATTGTGTTTGCAATAAAGATGGGTTTTCGACATATTACTAAGGTTTTAAGAACGATTATGATTATGGGAAATTATGGGCTATGTCGTGATATGATTATCATTAAGATTTTGAAACTTTAGAAAGGAAACATGAATTTTAACTTGTATGTACATGTTTATGCATATGCCTTCCGTTTGTTTCAAATAACGTGGTCATGTGTAAGTTAATTATGCATTGGCATTTCATGAAGATGATAAATGGAATGTGATTTATGAGAAATTATGTGTTAAAATTTATGATGGAGTTTGAATTGAAAGAAAGGATTGAATACTAAAATAAAACTTTTTTTTTTGTAATTAAATGTATCATAAAAAAGAAAAAAATACAAGATTTCAAGGGGCATACCCCAGGTAGTTACAAGCTTACCAAACAAAACAAAGGAAACTAAATAACATGAACCACATGGCCACCGCCAAGGAGCGGGGAGTCGAGCTAACAAAACAAAACCACAAAACCGGGGAAGGAAGAACAACCAACCCCTCTATATAGAACTACCAACCTATAGGGCCAAGAGACCGGTTTTTTCTTTTCTTGCTGCTAGCCTGCTTCGCCTGCTTACTCCCTGCCTTCTGACTAGAGGGAGAAAGAGGGACTTCATGCTCTGTAGCCTCACTATTATCCTCATCTAAAAGTTAAAAGGAGATAGAGATAGCTACATGAGTCACTTGCTCCCTTTCGCCCACAACAACTGATGAAGTTAAAACCACAGTAGGAGCATCATTTCGAGGCCCCTCAGCCATAGCTAGGGATGGCGAGGCCGACGCTTGCTGAGAGCTAAATCTCTCCACTAGGACTGGAGGGTTAGAATTCCTAATAACAAAAGTATCATGTGTAACACTTCTACCATTCCCAACTTGAATCCTCTCTCCATGGCCTTCATTCTTATCAACATCTTCCTTAAGATCCTCAGGTTGATCATAGGATGGGATCGACATAGTATGTTTGCACTTGCTAGTTTCGTGACCGAAAGCGTGGTAATTCGAACATAGGCTAGGAAGGCCTTGAAATTCCACATGAATAGTGTCCGATTTACCTTCACATATAATGATGAACTCATGTTTCAAAGGAGTTGCCGCATCAATCTCGACACATACTCGAGCATAAGAAATGCAAAGTTTAGATTTCGTAGCCCGATCTAAGAACAAAGGCACGCCCAAGACACTAGCAATTCTACTTAAGCACTGCACATTCCAAAACTCTAGTGGCAAGTCATGGAGTTTAACCCACACTGGGATCTTAGCCATGGCCTCCTTAGATAAACATAGACAACGTCTCCATCGAGTATGGATAAGGAGCTTACCCGAGATATTCCAAGGGCCCGTTTCTAACACACTTTTCATAGCTTCCCTACTTTGAAATTTAAAGAAGTAAAACCCTTTATCGTTACCAAAAACATCAGTTGAGCCGAATTGAGTCCATAAAGTCTTGGTTGTTGCCCGAACCAGAGCAAAGGCCAAGTTTACATCCAAAAAATAACCAACTAGGCATGCTTCCCAGTCCTTATCATCAATAAATTCACTACCAATATCAACATAAGCTTCATGCTCTAGATTCCTAACTTCAATGTACTTAAGGCTGGAGTTAGAAGAACTACTGTTTGTCAACAAAGAGGCCCAATTTTTAGCCTGAGGCAAGATAGGCTTTTTATCGAGCATAATACGTGCAAGATTTTTCCCAGCTCCCGCATATCCAATACCCTACTAAAATAAGACTTGATTGAAAATAAAATGGGAAGTTGAATTGTAAAAATTGAAAAGAGGTACTATGAGAAAATATTTGGAGAGAGGAACTATTTGGTTTGGACTCCTAATTTTTTGAAAAATGATGGTATCGGGAATAATGAACCGTATGGATTGATGTGAATTAAGTTAGCCTGACGGTTCCGCGATGAAAGACCGAAAACTTGTGCAAGATGGAGACTACATGCCCACGGGTTAGCCCCCAAAATATGGTGTTGCGTCGTGGTGAGTTATAGAACTATCTATTACCCAATAGTTTCGTGTAGCCTATTGGTTAATAGGGAAGGATTTCTATAAGTTTCGCCTGACGTCGGTTCATTAGATGTGATACGATTTTGTGATAAACCGTGTAATGAAAATGTGATACAATTTTTGTGAAAAATTGAATAATGAAATGACGATGTGAAATTATGAAAGAATAAATGGGAATAAATTGGCGTGCGAGGGTGCGTGCGTGGACAAATAATGAAATGATAAAAATTTGCATTTTACTTCGGTTGCACCCATCACACCTCACAAAGCATGCATTACATCTGGGTTAATCTATATCCTACGAGTTTCGGCTCACATAAGTTTACAAAACCATTTCAGGTCTTGAGAACTAGGGGCGACACCAGGGCAAGGAATGCACTTTGAGAAAGGGCTTGAAGAAAGATTTTGTGTTCTATATCATGTTTGTATATAATCAAAGATGGATTCCTGTAATGATATTGTTATTGTAATGGACACTTGAAAACCCAAAGCGTTTGATTGTAATTTAATATGCATGAGGATATGGTAACTTGTCGAAAATCTTTATTATCTTTCAAA
>JAOTRH010148717.1:0-13402 GCA_034768845.1 Heliamphora exappendiculata | reverse complement strand
ATAAACATAGATAAAGTTTATTTTTTAAAAATTTAATAAGACTAAAATATAAAAATATCATTGTGAATGGACCACCTTTCTGTCGAAGCTCGCACCGAGATGTTGTCCAATTTTAACTACTTAGACACACACAGTTTTGCTCTTTCATTTAAAAAAAAAAATTATTAGTGAGTTGAGGGTGTAACATACCTTATAAGGTGAGTTGAGAGCTCATAACTAGGTAATGTAAAATTCTATCTCTCTACATTACCTCTAGTATGTGGGCCCACGTACGTGGTGGAACTAGGATCCCACATATGGCGCCAAATGAATTGACCAACCATCTGTCGGATCTCGCACTAAGATGTTCAATTTTCGCCACTTAAGTACGTACAATTTTGTTCTTCTACTTAAAAAGAGATCTCTTGATGAGTTTAGGGTATAACATACCTTTAAAGGTGATTTAAGAGCCCTTAACTAGACACCGTGAGATTCTATCTCCCAACACATATATAGTTATGTATTATTTTTCATCTTTATTTCCTAATTTTAAGTTTTAATTTTGTGCATTCATTAACTACTATTTTTTATTTATTATATTAACCTTTTAACTCTAATCACTAAAATCATTTTAAAGTTTACAAATTATTCTCGATACATTCTCTTCTTATCCCCCTCTCTGCTATTTCTTTGGACATTCTCTCTTCATTCTTGCTCTCGATAAAATAGAAAATAGAACAAAATACCACATCCCTACCCAGCCCGCCTTGCCATTCCCAATATTGGACAATATCATTTGTTCTATCAATAAGATATCAAAAGTTTAAAATCGTAATACGTATTAATATATTCATAAGATATCAAAACTTTAAAAATTTAGATACGTATCATCCGATAATATGCGGTGCCAAGAACAAAGTAAACTATCACAAATAGACAAAAAAAATTTAATCATTTTAAAAGATAATACAAATGATAAAAATATCAAATTATGTTTAGAATTTTGTGTAAATAAAACAAAATATAACAAATGTTTCACCAACTTGAATGCTTCCTTATTGTAATAGTATAGATTATGTGTACATGGAGCTGTTAGTTTCTCTCTCTACAAATAAAAAAATTATTTAGTAGGTAAAAAATATTACGTTAGTACGTTGATATAGTGTGCCTATTCAATACATATACATCATATATTTTTTAAATAGGGGCCATGTTATTATATTATAACCATTGCCCTTAGTTATGTAGAACTATTTCCTAAAATTAGGAATACATGCAGAGCCAGTGGCAAGGTAGTTGTCCAGGGTTCCCGAATCTTGTTCAAAAAATAGGGCACCTCTCAGTTAAAACTTTTATACTAAGTTTAAAAATATTATTTTAAAAACAAAACCTCAATCAAATAAAGGGCCTTCCAATTACTTTGATTATAACTTATATCAAAATATAAGTATATCCTTTAATACCAACTTAAAATAATAAGTGGATAACCCAAACTAGCTCTGGTTCTATAAAAAAAAAGTACCAAAAGAAATAAAAAGTCAGTAAAAGTACTAAAATAGTTAAAAATATTGTGCATATTATTGTTTCTCATATTCATGAATTGTTTGTACAATATTGTATAATGAAATGTGAAAAAAATAAATTTTAAGAAATATTTAATGTAGTTATTTTGATTTTTTTAGTATTTATAACTTTAGACTATTTAGGTGTTTTTTCTTTTGAAATTATAACACTTGTAGTTTTTTTTTCTATGTTCCAAACATAAAACAGTTATTTAGTTTAAAAAAAATTCACAAATCCTTTTTTTTTTTTTTTTTTCTAATGACCAAATAACAATTCTTAGAAGGAAAAATTAGTCTTACATATTCGGGTTATCAAAATATTCAATTTTTTACACTTTTCACCAAAAGAAAGTAAAAAAACTAAAAAACATAAAAAAAAGTCTTAACAAATCAAGCAATTCATATAGTGGTGGCGTTTGTAATTACTAAAACTAGTAACTTATAAGTTGTAATTTGTAATAGAAGCGGTGAGTATTTGATAAAGATTGTAAGTTGTAGTTAAAATATAAGAAAGAGTACTTGTAACATGTAGTAGAAATTGTGATTGTTTAAAAATAACTGTATTTTATAATTAAAATTAATACACAAAAAATTAAAAATAATAGCACTAATTTTGCCAAATAATCCCATCACATATGAATTTGATATATATATATATATATATATGAGGGCCCCATTTTTTAAGTCCGTTTAAGATTCCTAAAAATTTAAGATTCCTAAAAATTTAGGACCGATCTTAAATGTATAGTGTGTATATATTAATTAGTCACACCATATTAATATTTTAACATAATATTTTTTTTTTATATATTAAAATATTAATGTGACATTCTGTATGTAGTGAATAGCTTCTCCTAAATATGCATAAAACGCTAGGGAAGGGCCCGTACGCTACCACGAGGCATAAACCAAAACTTGAAGCGTGGGGTAGTTATTTCCCAACGGATCTGATGACACAACCCGTTTTCTAATAACGCGTGCTGATAAGCCCTATTCCTGCAACGGCCCAAGTTAGGTCCGTTTCAAAAGCATGTGATTTTGCACAACAGCTACGTGTAGCACGTGACCACCACCATTCTTCCCACGTTTCTAAAACTCCACTAGTTTATTGGCAATGAAAAATAAATAATATATATATAAACACTGCGAAAAATATGTTAATATTTATAAAAATAGTAGATTTTATCTTTAAAAATATATTGATAAAATTATATTTGTTTTTTGAAATAAAAATAAAAGTATTTTTTATACCTTTTGAACTTTTTGATATTTTGATAATATATTTTTTTAGTTTTTGTTTATCTAAAGAAATCGAAAAGTAAATCTTTTTATTAAATGATTAAAATGTTTATAAAAAGCAAATAAATAAAAATAAATTACTTGTTAATTTATTGAATTAATTTTTTGTATTTTTGTCTATTAATTATTATTTTTATCATTTGAGTTTATCTCTGCTTAGACATATTAAAAAAATAAAAAATTATCAAAAAAATATAATTTTTAAAAAATAACAATAAATAAATAAATAACGTAAAATAAATACATAAGCTTTTATTTCAAACTAAACAACCCCTATATGGGCTTTAATAGTTTTTTTGGCTTTTATTGCGATGTTTGGTCTACGTTAAGGACATGGCAAATGCAATTAAACCCACTTATTGATTATTTTGGCATACAAATGAGTAATTACAATCTTGTCAAATAAAAGGCTCTGTTTGGAATAATTGGTTATTTACTTATTTTGTTTGGTTTAATTTTATTTTTAGTAAATTTTTTTTATCGTTTAGTCAAGTAATTATATTTTTTGATTCATCTCATTAATACGAATCGAAAAAATAATTTTTCATAACCAAAATTTTAAAAAATAAAAAAAATAAAAAAAAGTCAATGAGTCAAATTTTATATTGTTTATTTTCATTTTTAGTAAAAAAATTTTTATATTTCGATTAAATTTTTTTACTTTTCAGTTTATCTCATCGAGACGATTTAAAAAAATAAATTTTTTTAATCAAATCGTTAAAAAAAGTTAAAAAAAACAAAAATATACAAAAATTAACAACATTAACCCAAACAGAGCCTATATATTTGTACGTTGTACGTGGATAGGTTAGGTTTACACAGTCAAGTTAACGTACGATTATGTTACCACTTCACAAAATGGAAAATTTGTTTTCCATTCCACGTCGTGCTTCAAACATCAGATAAATTACGCTGACATTTTCTAAGATTTTGATCCATTACAATTAATTTTAATTTTTTAAATAAATTATATTAATTTTTTTTACAAATTAAAATATTACCACATACTAACCCAAATTATTAGGGTTCTCTCTATAGTCATTTATTAGGGTTCTCTCTATAGTCATTATATGAGATTTTATTCTCATTTTGCCCATCAAATTTGTTTTTTTTCTTTTTATAAAATTTATAAAACAATAATTCTTTAGTTTGAATTCGATAGAGTAATTTACCAACGATCGAAACAGTTCACTAACTGCGTTAGATCGTTAAAAGGGTAGTAAACGTTGTCGATCGAGAAATAATAATGTACACAACAATGACAATGTGTATACAGTTAATGAAAATTCATTAACCGTATATATATATATACACACACCACCCAGGCCACCCCCATCGGCAACGACGACACCCCACTACTGCCTCTGCTCTGACGGCTAAGATCGAACACCGGCACCGACCAACTGTCCGCCTTTCTTTCTCTCTCTCTTATCACTACCACCACCGAGCACCTCCACTATCAGCACCGTCGATTATGAAACTGTAAAACGAAACATTCTAAACACACTTGAGTGTTCCAACTTTGACCATCGTTGGCACCGACATAGGTGCGTCGATGGCGGCAATGGGTGGTTTCTTTCTTCTTCTTTTTTTAATTTTCTTATTTTTCTCTTTCTCCCAACCACATATATACATGTATTTATATAGTGACAGAGAGAGACATGAGAAAGAAAGAGGTGTAGAGAGATAGAGAGAGAGACGATGAGAGATATACCGAGAGAGAAAGGGAGATGAGGTGGTTGGAGACCAACAAAAAGGCGGCGAGGGGCAGCAATAGTGCTCGGCTTGGCGGTGGAGTGATGGTTGCGCGGTAATGACGTTGGCATTGTGTGTGTTGATATATATGTATATGTATATAATATAACATATATAAATATACTCCTTGAGGCTAACATTTTACAAAACAAAATATATGAGGGTATTTTAGTTATTTTAATTCTCCGTTAATGCCGTTTCACCGTTAAAAAAAATAGTATTATTTATTCAAAAAAATAAAATTAATTATATTTGATCAAAATTTCAAGAGAGATCAGTACAATTTACTCTTAAACATTTTGAATGAGACAATTACTGGACAAGGTATTGATATTATGTAGTTCAAATAAAAAAAACTCTCAACAATAACATATTTATTTAAATAAATATATTATTTATTTTAATATTAATATTACGTGCTTATAAACAGGTCAACTTATATACAATTTATCAAATGTAAATTAAGTCATAATTTTAACATATTTATAATCTGTTTACATCCATTTAATGTTCAATCTATTTAATAACTCTTTGTCTCTTTGTGTTCAATATGTTTATTATTGTTTAATCTATTTGTCAATTAGATGATTTTATTCAAGCGTGAAAGTAATATTTGACAACATCGCCATTATTTTTTTTTCGAGTTAATAGAATAAAAAATATTTTTTTGTTAATTTTAGTCGCCTCAATTGCCAACATAGCTTAAATTTTAAATTTTTTTAAAACATTTTTAGCTAAAAAGTTAAAGTGAGTTTAAAGTAAGTTGTTAGTTACCTTAACTTTTAAGCTAGATTTTTTTAAAGTTAGTTATTGGGATAAAAAATTAAATTTTTACTTTTTGTTTAAATTGGACAATTTTTCTTTTTTATATATTTAATATTAATAATTATATATAATTCATAGAGATATTAAAAAAGTTACAAATAATGAGTATTATTGTATTTTAAAGGTGGTCAGAATTTAAATAAAATATTCTGAGAATTTGTGTTTTGATTTGACTTTTAACTTTTTAATTTTTTAATTATTTTGTTAAACAGGCAACGTTGACTTTTTTACGTCTTTAACCAAAAAATCAACATTACCAATTAAGGCCTTAGTAATAGGTTTTGGGTTGACATGAAAATTAAACGAGTTAGTTAAGATATTTTAAAATTTTACGTGTTTAACACTAACTCAACGTGTTTATTAAATGTGTTATCGAACCAAGTCATTTTTTATTTCGCATTGAGAAATGACCAACTTGGACCCTTTAAGTTCGTGTAAGATTCAATTCGTGTGAATGTGTTGTCTCAAAAACTTTCACTGAAATCATTATGAAAATTCTAATATTTTAGGCTTATTCTCACATAACCATGACTCTCAAAAGCATTAAAGTCACACATGGCCTTCTTTTGGGACAATGAACAATTGTTCTACAAAATTAGTGAATAAAAGACATATTTATATCAATTTAAAATTTAAAATTAATTTGATATCAATCAGTAAAACACACAATTTAAACTAATTAAAAATTTAATATTATTTATCAATCCGTTTGAAATAATTGCTTATTTTATTCTTTTATTATTACTTTTATTATTTTTTTTACCATTTAATTAAATTATTATATTTTTCCATTATTTTCATCGAGATATGATATAAAATAAGATAATTTGAAAAATTATAAATGATTCCGGATTACAAAAATACACAAAAATTCCAATAATCAGATTTAAAATTATTTATTTTTGTTTTAGTAAATTTTTTATTTTGTAATTATAAAAAAATTATTTTTTTCAGACCCTCTCTAGAGAAGATTCACAAAAATAAAAGAACTTAGCTTAAACCCCCCCAAAAAAAAGGTCAAACTAGCCTTAATAGATGGGTAACAAATTTAGCTTGTGTTTGAACTAATTTTTTTAATATATTTTTAAATTTTTTTAATAAAAAAATAGATATAAAAATATGTGAAAAAAAGCCAACTGAGACCAACAAGTAAATTTTTCAAAAAGTTTTAAAGCAAAAAACTAACTTAAAAGCTTGTTTTTTTAATATATATTTTTAGCTAAAATACTAAATTGAGTTCAAAATAGATTTTTTAGTAACTTAGTTTTTAAGTTAGTTTTTTTGAAGTTGGTTATTTAGATGAAAAATAATTTTTTTTACTTTTTGTTCAAATTTGGTAATTTTATATTTTTATATATTTGATATTAATAATTATATGTAGTTGGTAGTGGTACTAAAAAAGTTATGAATATAGAGTATTATTGTATTTTAATAGTGGTGAGTGTTTGATTTAAATATTTTGATAATTTGTATTTTAATTTATTTTTTTAATTTTTTAACAAATGGATAAAATTAATATTTTTATATTTTTAATTAAAAAAATTTTAAAAATCAAGTTGACATTGATCCTTTCCTTCGCGAGGGGGATAAGTAATTGTGGGTTCCACCCACTAACGAAAACAAAGATGACACGGCGTTTTGACATCCTCAGAACTTATTTAAGTGGATATGACATATTGGTGTGATTTGTTCAATTTATGATTTGTGGGACCACCACCTATAAATTATATTGAAATAGTGTTTAAAGATACTAAATTAATAATTTATAAATTTTAATATATAATAAAAATTATTAATATTTAATAAAAATTATAATTTATAAATAAAATTAATAATAAAAGATTAAGAGCTATTAGGAATAGCTTTGTCACCACTTAAGTAATAATTATTAAATTTTATGTAATAATATTTACATGATATTTTTATTTAATAATGTAGTTAAAAATAATTAAGATGGAACAATGATAATCTATTTTTTAAATTGGTAAAAAATAAAAATAAAATATTTAATATGCATAGAATATTTTTAATTATTAAAAATGTTACCGAACATCAGCTCGATTTGGGTAAACTTAAAAAATCTTGCTTATTTTTTTATTACTTTTTAATATTTTAATTAATTTTTTATTTTTTTAAATTATCTCAATGAGACAAATAAAAATAGTAAAAAATGTGATCAAAAAATTTTAAAAATTCACTCAAGTAAATAAAAAAACTTGATTTATTAGCTTATTTGACTTATTTTTTTGTATTTTTAAAATTTTAAAAAAAAAATTATTTCTTCGACTTGTCTTGAAAAATTAAAAAATATAATAATTTAATTAAATTAAATATTATTAAAAATAAAAAAATATTTTAAATAAATATCATCTACATAGTATTTTAAAATACTTTATAATTTAGTTATATAAAGAATTAAATAAAAGGTGCTGCTAAAGAAGCCAATAAATTTTAGATAATAATTTAATAAAAATAATTTTTTTTTAATATTAATATATTTTTTAATATAAAATTTATTACTTTTACAAATTTTAATATATTTTGTATAAATATTTATACATTATATACTTTTTAATAACAATTTAATGAGTTTCTATTAATATTTTTCTTAAATAAAATACAACACGTTAACATAATAGTGTGTGATACACGCTAATAATTTACCCTCTCTCGCTGTCTATTGTGTGTCTTTCATCGTAAACTGAAATATTCGTCGCCTAGCCGCATCCAGTGCCACGTGTATGATCTGACATCTGGATCATACCAAGGGTCCCACTGTCCACCGACCAATCACTGAACAGTGTCCTTTCTTCGGTCCCATCTTTCTCGCCATATTATTCTTCCTCGTCCTCGCTCTGGCGATATCAAACCTTATACTCCGATTCACAAGTTTAAAATTTAATTTTTTATTTTTTGTATTTTTAATTAAAAATTTAATTTAATTTAATTTAAAATAAGTTATTTTGTAATTTAATTTTTAATTTAACTTTTTAAAAATTAATTATTTAAATAAAAATTATTTTTTTATTTTTTATTCAAAATGAATAATTTTATTATTCTATCGATTTGATATTAATAATTATATTTAATTGATAGTAATAGTAAATAAGTTATGAATAAAAAATATTATTTTATTTTAAAAGTAGTGAAAATTTAAATAAGATATTATAAAATTTGCGTTTTAATTTTATTTAATTTTATATTTTTAAAATTTTTTTACAAACGAATAACCTTAATTTTTTAAAAAATTTAGTCAAAAATTCAAAAAAAAAAGTTAAAATTGCCAATTAAAGCCTTAAAAGCACATTTTATTCCCGTTTTTTCAATTTTATTTCTTGATTAGGGAAAAATAATAAATTTGAAATAGTATTTGATTTTTGCAATCTTCTTTTAATCATTTGTGCTTTTTAACTTTTTTTTTAATGTAAATTCACAATTTATGTTTTTATATGTGAAAATGTAAATAAACAATAAGACAATGTTATAAACCCACAAAAATAAAGACCAAAAAGTAAAAACACAAAAAAAAATAATGCGAAAATCACAATCATTTAAAATTAACACACACCCAAAGTTTCTACAAAACACTACTCTGTTAAATGTCATTTTTTTAATCTTTTTGCACATTCTATTCTTTATCTAAAAGGGAAAAACTACTTCTCTTATATATTGCAAGTCCTTACTAATTGTTTTGGATACAGAATTAGAAATTATAGATTTAATTATTTTTATATTTAAATTTTATAGATTTAATGGATTATCTTGACGAGAGTAATAAGAAAAAGTAATTTCTTTGGCTAACAGATAATATTTCTTCACTAAATATAAACATAGGCAAAAAATATCTATCATATCAATTAATCCAGGCTTATTTTTGCATTTTTATTTTTTCTATTTTAATTAAAAAAATCAGCTCGTCTTAATAAGAATAATTTGAAAAGTATACAAATTTGACAAAATAATTCTTAAAAACTCATTAAATACAAAAATAAATAAAATAAAATAACAAAATAAAATAAAACAAGTAAATAGCTATCTCTGACCTGTTAGAGCTAAATGAAAAGCTAATATGGTTATTTTAACCAAAAGTACAAAGCTAAAGAACTTTGTTAAATGAACATTTTTTAAAGGTATTAGAAAAATAAGTTACCACAAATGATTTAGTTTATTTTTTTTTATAGTTTTTTTAGTTATTTTTGAAAATTAAATCAAAAAAATTTACCTTTGGTCATTAAAGGTGAAGGACAGCTAATAGTATTTTGTGATCTCCACTTATTCTTATTACAAAACCTTGATCTTTAAGCGTCACTTTACTAGTAAAAATCAAAATCTTTTGACCAAAGCGAAAAATAGTAGTGTTTTACCTCAAGTTTTCGACATAGAGAGGGAGGTAGTGGTAGTTTACTCTCTTTAGTTTCTTTTTCTGTTTCTATGTGTACAAGAGAATAAAATTTCACATTTTTTAGTTAGGAATTCTCATCTCACCTTATAAGATGTATTACACCCTTAACTACCAAAAATTTCTTTCTAAGTAGAAGAACAAAATTATGTGTGTTCCAGTGGCAAATATTGAATAATATCTTAGTATGCGTTTCGACAAGGGAGTGATTCTTTCATTCGATGTCGTACGTGGAAATTTTAGTTCTACCACGTGGACC
This sequence comes from Heliamphora exappendiculata, assembly GCA_034768845.1. Taxonomy (NCBI): domain Eukaryota; kingdom Viridiplantae; phylum Streptophyta; class Magnoliopsida; order Ericales; family Sarraceniaceae; genus Heliamphora; species Heliamphora exappendiculata. Next base: position 3,324 of record JAOTRH010148717.1, on the reverse strand, counting down.
CACATATTAGGAATAATGTATGGGAATAGAATCCCACATTGCCCCGCTCCAAAGCCCCAACCCATTTTTTTAAAAATTTTGATTTAAAAAAATATTTTAAAAGTCGTTTATTGTCTAATTTATTTAACTAATAATTTTTTAGATTTATAAACATTTCATTGAAATTTATTAGTTAATAATACACATCTGTTGATTTATAGAATATTTCTTAATCACTCTATGAAATTATGGCAAACTTCCGTACTTAGAATCCAATTGGTCAATTAATTCAATTAGTTGATTTCTACATTTAATATCATTTCAGAAAAAACATAATTAGTTAACAAGCTACTTGATTTTTGGAAAGTTTTATTCTCTTTGAAATTACCAAAATATTAGTTTACTTCACTGTTTATGTTTTATTATTTTTTGACTTATAGTGCTTTCTGTATAATTGTTATGACTCATCACAACAAGATTAATTATAGAATATTTATTTTATTTGTATTTTTTTGAAGAGTGTAGAATATGAAAAAATATGGCACAATTTTGTTTTTTTATTTGTGACAAATGGGGTAAGATTTTTGTTTTAATATTGGATATAACTAAATTGAGAAATTTTGTGTGTAAACTGATTTGCACTAATCGATTTAATTAAACAATTCAAACGTCACAAATAAAGCTAAACCAATCAAACACACAAGCAAAAAAGTAAAGCAATCACAATCACACACGAGACAACGATTTTTACGTAAAAAAATTTAAAATTAAGTAAAAATCACGAGACCACTCCGGAACAAGTTTATCAAACACTATATCAAACATTAATTACAAAGAAATCTTACAACTCTGACGTTGAACTCACAACTAATGGTAGTAAGTCTATTATTGCCAAATCATCGTACATTAACTCCGTGCTTGGCTGTCGCTAAATTTTTCATCGAATTTCATATGTTGACGAAATTTTTTATCATACTTTAAACACTTGAGAATCCTCTTAAATAACTTCACGAACACGAACAGATCGTTGAATGTTAAATTGACTTAATGATTGGCTTGAATAAGCGGAAGCTAAAGAATCATCAAGTTATTGTAGATTAACTTGTGAGTATGTTGAATAACTTCAGAGACTTTCTGTAGCGGCTAGAATTTTTTAATATCAAAAGAGACACCCAAAAAAATAACATAGCAACCCTTATATAGCAATCTGCCAAAATCATAGTCCGTTGACAGCAATTAAAAACTGTCCTTGCTGTTGACCGCTCGAGCAGTTTTTTCACCGCTCAAGTGGTAAAAATTTTCTTACAGTAATTTGTTGCTGAATCTGAGATAAAATTAAATATAAAAAATTCTAATAAGTGTCTATTAGCGCATCACATGTATATAAAATTGAATATAAAATTACAATATTATCAAATCCTTACATCTATATCTATAGTATACATTATTTCTTACTTATTATTATTATTTATTTCTAAAATGCTATACTTCATTTTCATTTTCAAAATCTTTTCCAGCCTCATTTCATTATATATATATTTTTTGTATTTTTTTGCTAGCGGAATAATATTTCCAACATATATTAACAAAATTTTACATATTATTAAACTGCGTATGAACTTTCTTTAGCATTTCTATAAAGTAAGACGAAGATTCAAACTTATTGTCTATTTGATAAATAAAACTTCAAGTGTTGTAATTATTAAAAATTTATGTATTTATTTTTAAAAATTAAGGAAAAATAAATAATTTGTTCATTAAGATTAAGCTCTCTCTGTTAAATTCTTTCTTTTTTAGTATTTTAAGTTTTTATTGCTAACCTTTCGTGCACTATTAAATGCGTTTAATTAATAATCCACTTAAAAAAGTTAGAGTTATGCACTTAACATGCTGGAAATTTTAATATAATTTGAGTTTATATGTTAAAACAGTTACTTAACAAAATTTTAAGCATGAGAATACTACTTTGAATTATGTAGCTTATAAAATTTTGTAAACTTATTTAAATTTGATATTTATTATTATAATAAATTATTAATAACTAAATATTATTTTTAGAATTTAAAATATGTATAATTTGTTGCCATACATAGCACGCGCTTATTGTTAGTATTAAGTATATGTTGGGAATAACTTTTTAAAGATTTTATAGTGACTTCTTTTTTTTTTTTTCTGGATTTGTTTTATTTTTTCATTTAAAATTTTAACTTTTTTGGTCCGCTGAAACGAAACAAATCTTAAATTTATGACCGTATTGACTAATTACAGTTAAAAAATTCTCACTGATTATATAAAAAAAATCTTATAAATATTTTAAACCGACTTTTTGTCTTATTGATTTTTTAAATATTTTTAATTAATTAATTTATTATTAATGAAAAAAATCTAAAAAATATATCTATTTAGACTACTGTTAAAAAAATTTATATGAAAAAAGTTTACTCTATATGCGTACTAAGTGGTCATGCTATATTGTTTATTTTTGTCTTTAGTGAAATTTTTTAATTTTTTCATCAATTTTTTTTTTACTTTTTTCGGTTTATGCCATCGATTCTATTTAAAAAAATACAAAAAATACTCAATAAATAAAAAAATCAAAAACAAAAAAACAAGATTATCGAATTTTAGCGCAAACAAGACAATAAATGTGGCCCTGTTTTGGCTAAATATCAAGAATTTTATTTATTTTTATTTATTTTAAATTTTTTTTAAATTTTTTGACTAAATTCTTTTTTTACTTTTTCAATTCGTCTCGATAAATGAACTCCAAAAATAAAAAATTTTAATCTAAAAAATGTCTATTAAAAGTAAAAGTAAGCAACATAAAATTTGACTTATTGATTTATTTTAATTTATTTTAATTTTTAAAATTTTTTTTTATATATTTTGATTAAAAGTTTTTATTTTTTTGACTCATCTGAATAAGAAGAGTCTAAAAATATAATAATTTAACTAAATAATAAAAAAATTCACTAAACACAAAAATAAACACCAAATAAGTAAATAATTAATTATCACAAACAAGGCATAGCCATGTTACCAGCATCACCTGAAACTCATCCGACTGAGCGACAATTTCGACAAAGTTAAAATTTAAAGGGTAAATTTACTAACTACTCTTGAGGTTTCTGACAAAAATAGAAATTCTCATGTGATTTTAAAAATTGTACTGACAACTCATCATATTTGATTTTAATATCAAAAAGATCCAAATCGTTACAATTTTTGTTCAATTTAACGAAAACTACAAAATCACCCTCAAAACCGCACTCCATGCCCAAAATTACCACCCCAAATCACCTCCAAAACCAAAATCCTCAGCCCCGCACCCCTGGCGTCCCCACC
>JAOTRH010148706.1:0-13402 GCA_034768845.1 Heliamphora exappendiculata | reverse complement strand
ACATTCTCATCGAACCGTCTTTCTTTTTCACGAATAGTGCTGGGGCTCCCCATGGTGAAGTGCTTGGTCGGATAAAACCCTTGTCGAGTAATTCTTGTAACTGGGTTTTTAATTCCTTGAGTTCAGTTGGGGCCATACGATGAGGTGGCATGGAGATCGGGGCAGTACTCGGTTGGAGTTCAATACCGAAGTCCACGTCACGAGTAGGTGGTAGCCCAGGTAATTCGGCTGAAAAAACATCAGGCAACTCACAAACTACCCTTAGGAGTTCCATCTTAGGTTGGGTTTCAGGGTTTAAAGTAAGTGTTGATAACCATCCGCCTAAAGGAACAGTTTTGATTAGCTTGAACTCCCTATTTGGGCAATTACTCATTCTATCTCCCTTAAACTGGAAACGAGTTCTATCATTAGCATAGATCGTTACCTTCCTCCAGAAACAATCAATCACTGCCAGATGTCTAATTAGCCAATCTATTCCTAAAATTATAACATAGTCGTTCATTTGTAATATTCGCAAGTCGCATGTAATTCTTAACCGACAGATTTCTACTTCACAATCTTTGCAAATGTATTATACTCTTACATGTCCTCCCAAAGGTGATGCTACACTCATATAGGTTTCTAGAGTTTCTTGTTTCAAGTTCAGATGTATAGCACATGTAGTAGATATGAAAGAATGTATTGCGCCAGAATTAATTAAAGTACGTACCCAAGAACTAAATAAAATGAGGGTACCTTGAATAACTGCTGGGTCACACTCCTCATCTTCTTGCAAGGCAAACACTCTTGGGGCCATGTTTGTTCCTTGTGTTATTGACTTCTCAACAAATCTAGACTTGGCTTGCCGTCAAGATCCTTTGTTAGCATTGCCCTGTTGCTGATTTTGCTCCCACAATGGGCATTCTCGCACCAGATGTCCCTCATTGCCACATTTGTAGCACTGTATAGGTTTTCAGACTTCCTAATGTTTCGATTATGGTTGACTGTGGACCGGTCGAAAGTAGGGTTTTGGTTGAGTTCTTACTTAATCGGTCATGATGGTCCTTTCTGTGTCGCATTACTCCATCGGTTGAGGTCCTATATTCTTCGAGAGTCATTCAATTCCTTTTCTACCACTAATGCGATTCGTACAACCTGAGCATAAGTAGGCAGTTGCATTACGGCTAGCTTACCTCTTATCGCAGGTTCTAAGTCCCATTCAAATTTTCTTACCTTAGAATCTTCATCAGGTATCATAGTCGAAGCATATCGGCTCAATTCTTCAAATTTGTTTACGTATTGGGTCACTGTGAATTTTCCTTGTCGGAGGTTGAGAAGTTCTTGGATCATGTCTTATTTGGCAGTTCTTGGAAAATATTTTTCTAAGAAGATCTCTTCAAATTCCTCCCATGTGAGAGTCTCAAAATTTACAGTAGTGCGAGTCACTTCCCACCAGAAGTCGGCCTCGCCTTCCAGCTGAAAGGTGGCCAGGGTTATCTTGTCTTTATTGTCGACCACGTTCACTAATCCTAGCAGTTTGTTAGTCTGTCAGAGCCAACCTTCTGCCTGTACTGGGGTAGCGTCGCCATTGAAGGTCGGCGGCCTTTGTCTTCTAAACTCTACACTGAGCCAAGCTCAGTCATTTTGGGCCCTTAGGGGAGCGTTGTTCAAGTTGGTAGCTAAAAGTCTGACTGCCTGTGCAAGTTTTCCCATGACAGGATCAGGACGGTTGTGGTTATCGTGATCCGGACGTGGGGGAATTGGTAAGTGGTTGGGAAGTTGGCCGCGACCTCTTCCACGTCTTCCTTCGATTCTACAATTATAAGGTTTTTAGTGTCACTATGATTATTTGAATTCGATACACTCCTTTTGTTATAAATTACATGATTCATTCACATATTGATACTATGAGAGTATGGAAGAAAGTAATTTTATTCATTCGATTAGACATTCACAAAATGCTCAATTCTACATGAAATTTCTTAAAACAATTCTGGATCATTCTTAAAAAGTATGTGATCCAGCTCCCAGGTCGCCTCACGGATTCCATAACATTCCCACAAGACCTTGCAATAAGTGACATATGGTCGGAAGGGGTCTCTCATCTCCCAATCGAGGATCTTAATTGGCACTTCTGAATAAGTTATAGGATTTGTGAAATCAAGTCCCCCGTTTATAGCAAAGATCCTCCCGTCATCCATGAGTCTCTGACGTCGTATAAAGGAGGAAGGTGCGCAACATCCTATTTTGTCCGCAAAACTTGGGGGAACCTCTAATTCATAGGACCTTCCTTCTACTGGTCCTATAACGTGGACTGGTCCCATAGGTGTCTTCCAAGCTCATCGTACCATTGGTGGTACGATCACATAGACTAAGGTGCCAGCTTCAAATCGTTGCTGCCTTTGGGGGTACCTCCAGCCGGGCTCGATAGCTCCTGGCTCCAATGCTTCAATGACGGCCTCCGGTGGATTATATACTTCTTCTTGTGGAGCTTCCTCGTCATCCAACACCTCGATCGATTCCTCCATTTCTTCTTCCAGCTCCTCATCTTCATCCAAAGGTTCCTCTTCTTCTGATTCATTCTCGCTTGGATCTTCTTCTTCCTCAAGTTCTTCCTCACTTGGGTCTTCTTCTTCCTCCAAAATCCATCCATTTTGGTTGTTGTCAGCCATCTTGTGTAGGGGTTGATAATATACTCATGTAGATTAGTCTAACATATATATATACTTATCAGGAAGAAAATTTAACACTTAACACATAGTGCACATAATAAGCAAGAAGAAAATTTCTTAAGTCTACCCATTACCCGGTCTCGAGGGTGTTGCGTACCTTGGCTCTGATACCAAGTTGTGATGCCTCGAATTTTGAAAACGTCAATATTTGGGAATTTAATTTATTTTCTTTTAGAAAGAAAATAAAATACAAATATTAATAAATAATCTTAAAGAAAAATCCATAAACTTCCAATAGAAATATGGTTACAAGTCTTATATTCTTTCAAAACAAAATAACAATTCTAGCAAAGAAACAAAAATCTAAAGACAATTATCAAAGTGCACGAGTCTCGGGACCTTCACTCCATCTTCCTCCTGCAGTTACTACTCTTTTTCGACTTGTTCATCTTGATCATCATCCTGAATCACACTGTTGTCTTCTTGTCCTATTGGGTTATCTGTCATTTCAAATGCCATGAGCTACAAATCCCAATAAAAACAACCTGTACCCCACTATTCTAACAATTATATCATCATACAACAAATACAATTTGTATCTTAATTGTTGAGCAAATTAGGCTAGGAATGGTATGAACAATAAATAAACTAACAACATAAGCTAAAAGCATGTTATATGATCATGATAATGAAAGATATATAACAGGAGATATCAAGATTTTTCGTTCTCACCAAGAGAACATACCCAGATTGTATAACACTTCCACAAGTGAGTAGCTAACACCACGGTACTATTTGTGCTCCCATGCGTTATGCCTTCGACCACCCATCCCCGTTATCTATACGCTCCTACCCTACTATTTGTATGCAGCTAAAGACGTTAGACCGGTTCTTCAATCGCGTGCGAAAGGCCAGAAAAGGTGTAGAACGACACAAGACGGCTCATGACACAATGAACCCTCCCTCGTCACCATACTCTTTAAATTTCTTTTTTTATAAACCTATGATTTGATGAAAAAAAATGCCATGACATGCTTAGTAGATATAAATACACAAGACGTGGAATATGATGTTAACACTTATTACCAAAACCTACGCCTATTCAACACTTAATCAAACATAACAAATGCTTAATTCCATCGACTTTAAACATATAAAATTTATTTTAAACATACAAATTATGGTCCTTGAGGAGTCAGAAAGTCACAACCTACATGAATTATAACTTAGGTAATCATCTAGCTAACAAGTACATAACAGTAAATGATCGTTTAGTTACTGTAATTCATTCATATAAAATAAACTACAACGAATTAGATTCTGATATTTGGTAGCTAACTAATTAAGTATGTTCTGAACACTTTTTTAGAGTTAAGTATTTTCCCAAAATGTTCAAAAAGCCCATGTTTCATTGTTTTAAAACTTTGCGTCTAAACTGGATCTAATCCACAGTTTGGATTGAACAGTCCACTTCGTTAAAAAAAAAATGATTTCTAGACTTAAGTACTGATTCTAAATTTTTTTTATGTAATAGATACATATATTAAGAGGTCCTGGAACTTGATCTTGCTCAAAAATCTAATATACATTATTTATTAGAAAAATAATACTACTGAGTGTCCAGATTTGACACTCTTTAGTAAAAACGTTGTCTCTTACTCATTTTAAATATTTTTTGTGTAATTCTAGTTTTATTAGAATCCTAACACATATATCTAACTTTAGATACCAATTTCACTCAAAATGGATCTCTGTACAAAAAATGGTATTCGAACAAAGTGGCTGGTTTAGAATGACTTTCGAGACCAGGTTTGAATTCGAAAATTTTAAAATTTATAGAAAAATAATTTGAGTTCAAGAAAAATTATACGCATGAAGGACTCTTCCTAGAAGTTTCAGTAAAAATTTTAGATGTCCTAGTCAAGTCTAGCTATGATTAATAAAATGATTATTTTCGGCTCTTTAAAGAGAAAAAAAAATTACTGGACATCAAATATCTTGTACTTTTTATTTAGTATTTCGACATGCAAGATAGGATTTTAGTTGTAGAATGATAAAAAAGAAAAATAAAGAAATAAGGAATTGCATTCCTACCTTAGAGTTGTTGGGCGAAAAGACGAAGATGTGAGAATGTGGTTCGATCTCCTCAAGTATGGTCTCCGACACTTAGAATTTCTTTTCCTAAGTGTTCTTCCTTTTTTCCTCTCCCTCTCTGTCACGCCCCAAACTCTGGGTCACGTGAAACACCCATAAACAACCAAACGTGATACCCAATCGAGAATACACTCTCATAGCAAACCATACATGCGTTATATATAAACGCCAAACGGCACTATTGCATGGCTCCACGCTCAGCAGAAACTAGACAAGCATGCAATATAAACAAGATATGCTCGAAAACCAAAGTGCAGGTTTAGACTCTCTTTCAAAAATAATTAAAGACTTGCAAGAGGTACAAAATAGGTGAATCCAAGATGGCTCTGATACCATAGAGGAAAGCGAAGTAATGCGTTATTTCGTAGAGATACGTTATTTAAGATAAACATAAAGATAAGAAAAGTAAATAAATACATAAGAAAGTACATTACAAATATAAATCCTTACTCAAATTAGATTGAAAATTAAATACTTACAAAGTTCTAATTAAAGAGAATAACTAGAAAAGCTAAACATCAGGTTTATAAGATAGGGAATTAGAAAAAGAAGTGAATAGTTTTTTGTAGCTCTCTTGGTTCTGGTGCCTTCAACTGAATGCGAAGACTCCATTATATAGAGGAATGGTAGTGCTTAGCATAGTAGGTAAATCTTTAACTATTGGGGGAGAACGGTAGCTAGCAAGTATGGTAGCTGGCAAGCATTAGATTGTCAGTGAAGAATGGTAGCTGGCAAGCATGGTAGCTAGCAAGAATGGTAGCTAGCAAGAATGCGACTGTTTGTGAGAAATGGTAGCTAGCAAGCCTTTGACTGTCGGTAGAGTATGATAGCTGGCAAGCACTGGAAGAATGATAGCTGGTAAGCATGGTAATTGGTAAGCATATGATTGTTAGTGGAGAATGGTATTGGCAAGCATGGTTGCTGGCAAGTTGGCAGCATGTGACTATCGATATTTGATGAATAGTAAAAAAAGTCAAATTTACTATTTATTGTTTGACTTTTGGGAAAAAAGTACTCAACTGGCATCAATCGGTATATTCTAAATAATGATTTGCTGAATTCAAATAATTAAAAAGACATCTTTTCTTTTTGTATTGAGTAGAAAGTAGTGAGTGAAACCTTTTAACTACAGGAATTAGAGGATTCAGGAAAATAGATTTTGAGCATCTTAGAAATGCAAACCATATGGGTTTTTACTAGTGGGAGCTTTAGAAGAGGTTGTTATAGAACCATCTTCATCTTCATCTTCATCTTCGTGCTCTTAAATTTTGATTATGAAGTCATTAAAATTTTGGATAAATTTAAACCGTCTTAAACATACAGTGGGAGTCTTTCATTACTTTTATCAGAATTACAAATTTTTTGAATAAAAAAAAGGGTACGCAAGTCTCAAACTCTACAAACAAAATAAAAAGAAAAGCTATGAAATTTTTGAAACAAAGCAAGAGGCCTCAAGTTCTCCTTCTTTTTGCTGCTTGTTTTTCTTCTTCTTTATCTTTCTTCTCCCGATCATGCATCAGCCATGTCTTGTATTCAGCGGAAAATCAAAACATTGCAACTCATGCATCTCCATCAATGAGCGAGATGGCCAGGCATCCTGATATGGTGATAGAAACGGGCACTGTAGTAGGGATGAGAACAGACAGCCTCGAATACTAGGAAAGATGATTTGATTGCGATCGAACTGCCGCATGATCCGATGTGGGTAATAGAAGGTAGTCTGACGCAGGCCGACCAGTAGAACACCATGGTGGTCCATAGTAGTCAAAGTCATAGCAAGAATCCGCCACCAAGGGCACTACCAGGTAACATCTGAACCGGTCAGAGAAGAAAGATATTGTCGCCAAGCTGCCTCGGTGTCACATATCTGATAACGGGGGTGGTAAAAGAAAGATGCAGCATTGTGTCTATCAATAGGGGTTTTTGCACAAGATTTATCTTCTCCATCAGCCAGATTTGCAGCAAAAGTTAGAACAGTGAGAGAAAAGCTTCACAGTATGACAGAGAGCTAGGTGAAGAGAAAGGTTTGAGTTTACATGAAGAAGTAAAGGGCTGCCAGTAAAGGTAGCAGTCTCATCACGATAAACAACATCTAAGCTTAACAATGTTTCAGCTAAGATAAGAGGAACAAAGTCCTTTCCTATCCACATTTGATCGGTAATGTCAACCAATGCACAGCTAACTCGCCCGTCAGGAGGGACAAGATGGTTCCAGGCAAGAAGACAAAAGAAAAAGGCATAACGTCGCCGCAGCTGAAAATTGAGGTCACTAAGGTCATCGATGGGACAAAAACTCTCAACAAGGCACGGAATGGCAAGGCAGTCACCCGATGTCAAAAAGGAGGCTTCCATCCTAGACAAACCACAAAGTCACATCACATTCTGCCGAGCCGAAAGGAAGAAAGTGGGAATTACAATGGAACTCCGCGAAGTTAAGTCCAAGAAGCAACAAACTCCTCCACAGTGGGGTATAGCTCTTTAAGGCCAAACCAAAAAATGTGAGACTAAAGATCCCATAGTTGGACAGCAGCTTTCAGCAATGGTTCGTCGATCTTTACAGCCATTAGATGAAACAAAGAGTTGATACCAAAAGGGACAAAATTCAAACGTTCAATGTGGGAGAATGCATCAATCCATGAAGAAAGTGGGGTAGTCATTTGAGTGTGAGTAACAGAAAATGGGGCCTCCAGGGCTATTTTTATAAGGCAGGAAAAGGCAGGATATCAAAAATTCGGCACACTAATTGTGGCGGCCGCCACCTTGGAGTTGGCGACCGCCAACTTTAAAAGCACTGTACAGTGATATCATCACTTTGACCAAACGGCTGCCAGGATGGAAGTGGCGACCGCCGTAATCCAATGGAACTGGCGACCGCCATGTTGGACTATGGCGGCCGCCATGTTCAAATATGGCAGGTGTATTCAGTTTGCCGTTTATGCGGCTTGTGTCAAATGTTGACATTCATATTGTACATACAAAGACAGTTTGAACAGTAAATAAGAGAGAATCACACAGTAGATGAATATCAAGCAGTAAAATAGCACGAAAGCCCAAATATGCATAAAAGGTAATATAATGTAAACTTGGGCCCCCAAGCCCAATAAACAATAAGCTGGGGCACGCAGTCCCATGGATTAAGTAAATGTATAAAATGTATCAAACTGGGGCACCCAGGCCCATCAAAATAAATGTGTCAGATAAATAAATGTAACTGGGGAAGGGGAGATCTCTCTCTCTTAGACATGTCTCGGGCAGACGCGGCGGGAGGAAGGACCGGCCTCATCTAAGCTGACATCCTCGAAGAGCCGCTCGATGTCATCGTCACCATCATCACTGCCGGAAGAAGATATGGCTCTGGAGCAGCTCCTGGCAGAAGAGATAGATCCTCTGGGACGGGCTCTCGAAGAAGCAGCATGAGACCCGCGACCTCGAGCCGAGACTGGAACTGGGGCAGGACCCGGAGCCCGTGGAGGTACTATACCAGCAGCTGGGACTGGAGGTTGTGAGAAGAAAAATAGGGATCAAAATAGAGTACAGAAAAAGTGCAGAAAGAATAAACAAAGTTGTGAAGACACTTACTATAGCTGCTGGAGTAAATGAAATACCGGCTGTTCGGACAGTGGCATCAAGCTGACAGATCAGTGCTCTCTGACCGGTAAGGACCAGCAGCAGATGATCCAGCCATGCCTGGTTAACCTGCAACAAGAAGTTAGGCAGTTTAAATAGACGAACAAAGAAAGTAAGTAATCAGATAAAAGGAAAAACAAAGACCAAGACAAACCTGACTGAGCTTAGCCCTGAACTTAGGTGCAAGTGCAACAGGAACCGGCAGAGGGAGGGAGTAGCCATATGCTACTGTCTGGATCTCCCATGGGATCTCCGGACCCCTCATCCCTCCACCAGCATCATCAGCAGCAGCGGCGGCTCCAGCAGCAGCATCGGCGTCAGCTACCGTCGGTACTCGTCCTTTCCTTCTGCCACCAGGGGTAACCGGGCCAAGACTCAATGGACCCATCAGGTGTGCCCGGGCCCAGGCTGTGTAGTCCCCTTCAACCACCAGTAGCTTCGAAACTAGGGTTTCCACCGTCTCTAGCAACAAGTCGACGCGGCCTAGATGATTAGTCCAGCACATGCAGGCTGGAGGAACCATCGGTATCCGAAAATGATCAAGGCCAAGCGACTGGAGAACCACTCGCTTGCCAAGATAGTACTCCCTACTGAATGGGCCCTCCAGCAGGACCCGCCTCAAGGTGAGATCCCAGTTGTGCATCAGATATTCGCTGGCCCGATCCTCCACTCCTCGCCAGACATCCCAGTGAACCTGCAGTAATTCAAAGAATAATGCAAACAAAAAATAGTAAGCAGTGAATACAGTACAGTATGACAGCCAGTGTACAGAATACAGTGATCAGTGCGCAGAATAAAAATATACAGTACAGAGAACAGCGCAGAAAATGGTAAAAATGATACATGCTCGGGAATCAGCCGGTCCAAGGAGACTCAAAAGCGGTCAATGTCCTTCGCCCCAGCCTTCTTCCCCTTTAGCCCTCGGGACCATCGGGCTGCACGGGGAATAACTAAGAGGGTCTGCTGCAGAGTTCGTCGGGACATGAAGCCCGAGGAACTCGTAAGTCCACAGCTGCAAAGAAGAATGTGTCAACTAGCAAATAATGGATAAGAAAAGAATGGAAATGAATGGAAAAATGCAGAAACTAAATCATACCTCCCAGACTCTCCAGTATCCCCCGATGCTAAGCGCCTGGGGGAATTGGGTCAGTGTCCGCATGAATCCATAGAGGGTGGCAAGAGCATCTCCTCTCCAGTCAAATGAAGCAACTCGGTCCAAACGAGCGAGGGCGTCGAGGTAATGCAGATCAATGGTATTCTCCTTATTCGAAAATAAGGAGGTACCAAACATATACATCAAAAAGCCTTGGGTGACCCACTCGTAGTGGCGGGGATCAAAGCAGTGGAAGTGGCAAAAGCGCTCGAAGAACCAGGTGTATCAAACCCGGACTCTGTCTATCTATGCAGAGATGGCTCCGAGGAAATACAGCAGCGCGTCGGCAGACTGAGCTATGGATGGATCAAATGGAATAAGCGCTCCACCAACCCGAATGCCGGTGATCAGAGTGAAATCTAGAGGCGTCAGAGTAGCCTCAAATGTAATAAAATGGAAAGTGTTTGTGGAATCCCACCACCGCTCAGCTAGGGCCGTCAGCCAGACCCGGTCATTGCTCATCCTACCCAATAGGGGTATGAATCGAGCAAAGCCAGAGGCATAAATAATGGCCCGACTAGTAGCAGGGAGGGCATCATACCACTCCAACACCTCCCCGGAGGCAGAACCTCCGAAACCTCTAACATAATGACCAGCCTAAAAAGAGAAGACAAACAGAGAATATATAAAGGGCAGATTAAATAAGAAAAGTGCAGGAAAATATCTAGGCACCCAATCCCTAGGTTCGTGTGTATGTGACGACCCTTCAGTTCTCTTAAAATTCCTAGAAATAGATTAGGCACCATAACCTTAGGTTCGTGTGTATGTGACGACCCTTCAGTTATCTCAAAAGCCCTAGAAAAAGACTAGGCACCCAAACCATAGGTTCGTGTGTATGTGACGACCCTTCGGTTCTTTCGAGCCCTGGTAAACTAGGCAAATCCTTCTAACCCTAGGTTCGTGTATATGTGACGACCATTCGATTCTCTTAAAAACTATAAAAAAAGACTAGGCACCCAAACCCTAAGTTCGTGTGTAAGTGACGACCATTTGGTTCTTTCAAGTCCTGGTAAACTAGGCAAATCTCCCTAACCCTAGGTTCGTGTGTAAGTGACGACCATTCGATTCTTTTCAAGCTCTAGAAAAAGACTAGGCACTCAAACCCTAGGTTCGTGTGTAAGTGACGACTTTTCGGTTCTTTCAAGTCCTGGTAAACCAGGCAAATCTCCATAACCCTAAGTTCTTGTATAAGTGACGACCCTTCGATTCTTTTCAAACCCTAGAAAACTAGGTACCCTAACCCCTTGTAAAACCAGGCAAATCCTTCTAACCTTAGGTTCGTGTGTAAGTGACGATCATATGGTTTTTACACACCTAAGTAAAAGACTAGGCACCCTAAGCCTTGGTACGCCAGGCAGATCTCTATCTTTTTTGTGATAAAAAAATAATAATTAAAAAAAAGGGCAAAGAAAATCTCCCATTTAATGTTGGTGTTTTGCCCATTTTGTCCCAATTTTTTTTATTTTTCTAGGATTTTTCTATAATTTCTAGAGTTATCTTAAAAAAATTTCTCAATTTCTAGGATTTTTTTTTAAATTCTCTCAAATTTCTAGGATTTTTTTAAAAATTTTCTCAATTTTCTAGGATTTTCTAAAACTTTTTAGTATTTTCTAAGATTTTTCTTAATTTTCTAGGAGTTTTTTTAAAAAATTTGCCGCAAGTTTCTACATTTTTTCTTGATTTTCTAAAATTTTTCTTAATTTTCTAGAATTTTCTAGAATTTTCCTACAAAATTTTCTAGGATTTTTTTAAAACTTCTTCAAAATTTTCTTTTCCTAAAAATTTTTCTAGGATTTTTCTATAACTTCTTCAAAACTTTCTAGAATTTTTCTAAAAATTTTACTAAAATTTTTTCAAAAATTCTCTAGCATTTTTTTTAGAATTTTTCCTTAATTTTTTAGGTTTTTCTAGAAATATTTCTTAATTTTCTAAGATTTTTCTAAAAATTTTCCTTAAAATTCTAAAAAGACTTTTTTCTAATTTCCTAGATTTTCTATAAAAAAAATATTCAGCCCGTTAGATTTTTATGTCTAACCCCAAAAATAATAATAATAATAATAAATCAATCCCTTAGTTTTATGTTTTTCCTAAAAATAAAATAATTTTTTTTTCAAACTCTTTATTTTTCATGATAAAATAAATTATCCATTTTATTATTTGTTCAAATTCTAGTGTCCCTACTGTTTTAAACTTCATTGCATAGGTACCTAAAGCTAAGTTTTGTAAATTCAAATTTCAAAAACTGTGCACATGTCATCACAGCAATCATCATCATTACAGCAATCATCATTATCATATCATACATGGGATCCTAGGCATGCGTCTACCTTTGTTATATCATAAAAATATGCTTTGAATTTGAAACAGTAAAGATTTGAAACCCATCGAAGGTCGCTGTCGCAGGATACTATGCGATGAGGGACCGAAGCATATGTGTGTGGATCAAAGGGCGCTGGATGGCCCTCCTCAGCGTTGGGGTCAAGGAAATTGGCCAGCGCGGCCTCAGCAGCAGCATCAGCAGCTGCCCGTGCCTCCTCATCAGCTCGACGGGACGCGCGCTCCGCCTCGAATACAAGGGCGTCCATCGCACCCAGCGCAGTGGAAGGCTGAGTAGCAGTGACCCCACCAGTGGGCTGGCTAGTGGACGTACCCCCGAGAATCCCCATGGAGGAACTCCCAGCAGCAGAAGGGCCCTGGCGCGCCCCCAAATCATCATCTCCTTGGCCTGAGCCCGCCATGAAAAGGAATGGAATCACGAAGAGTAGAGTAAACATCGTGTGATAACAAAAATGAGCAAGAAGATAGCAAGAGAGAGTTTGGAAGCAAGAAAGACCAAGAGTAGAGTAACTAGGCTTTTGATTATTTCTATCTCACACCTTGTTCCGAATTTTTAGGTCTTAACTCGACCTATTAATTTGTAGTTTTCCTCCGATAAAATTAATTTTAAGCCGTAACTAGGCTTCTGATTATTTTTATTTCACGCCTTGTCCGGAATTTTCAGGTCTTAACTCGACTTATTAATTCGCGAATTTTCTCCGATAAAATTAATTTTAAGCCGTAATTAGGATTTTGATTATTTTTTATCTCACGCCTTATCCCGAATTTTTAGGTCTTAACTCGACCTATTAATTTTAATTTTAAGCTGTAAATAGACTTTTAATTATTTTTTATCTCACGCCTTGTCCCGAATTTTTAGATCTTAACTCGACCTATTAATTCGTGATTTTCTTTCGATAAATCTAAATTTAAGTCATAAATTTAGCTTTTAATTATTTTTATCCCACTTCCATCCCGAAATTGTGAGGTCTTAATTCGACCATTCAATTGCTCTTCCGGTTAAGGTAATTTCTTGGATCTTAACTCGATCCTTTTAAAATTATTTTATCCCCAACCGAGTTCTTATATCTTAACTCGATATTTGTGCTTTTCTTTAGATCTTAACTCAATCTTTACGATCTGCTTTCATTATACCAGCATTTTCATCATGTTAACACCTATATTATGCTACATTTTACATCATATTTCTTGCCACTTTGTATTTTGTTCCAGGAATTACGTTTTGGCCTGATCCCTAGAAAAAAGGGGTACGTAGACAACTCGATGAAAGTTGGAGTACGACCAACATCATATGTATGCTTGTGTGTTTGTAACCTAAGATTGGCGGTTCGATCAAATAGCTGTTGTCTCTAGGGTCTTTGATATAACTTGTATCGCGCGTTACTATACGAGTTATATTAAAGAGGGGCAACTGTAGACACCCCAATTTGACCCCACCCAATCTTAGGTGAATTCGATGATGAAAACAGTTAGAATGGTGT
>JAOTRH010148695.1:0-13402 GCA_034768845.1 Heliamphora exappendiculata | reverse complement strand
CACCAGATTAAATACTATACAGAATATTGGACATCCATGCATAACAAAGAAATGATATGCATACATTGCTCATAAAGTTTTTATAAAATAAAAAATTAATTTTATTAAAATAAAATTAATACTAAAAACATGGTTTTTAGTATACCAACCCTAACAAACAGAGCTTGGATGCGGCCGGAACAACCTTGGGAAGTTTGTGGCAACCAGGGGCGGTGCGGCAGCATCGGGGGTGGTGGTTCGGCAGCCATCGAAAGCCATTTTTCTTGATATTTTTCGACCGGAGTTTTTTTAGAAAAATAGTATATTTCGTTAGCTATGTTTTAGAAAAAGCGAGAACGGAAACGGAGTTCAGAAAGAGGAGGAAAAAGTCTCGAAAAAGGCTGGTGCAATGCTGAACTTGGATTGATCTTTAGACTCATAGAAAATGAATTTTGAGATTGAATTAGGGTTGCACTCGAATTTTGGGTTTCGATTAGATTGGATTTGAAATGGAAGTTGGGTTGAAATTAATTTTTGTCTTTGAGTTAGATCACATTTTGAAAATGGGGCTTATTTGAATTGAATCTGAGATGGAAATCATGTTTTGATTGGACATGAACTTGTTTGTGTTTGAATTTGAATATAAAGCTGCGCAAAATTTGGTTAAATTTGAAAACTTTGAGTTTTGAATTAAACATGTCTCGGATATGGACCGACTCTAAGTAGAAACCATGTTGAGTTTGTTTTGAGATTGCATTTGAGAGTTGAGATGCGAAGTTGAATCAAATTTTATAGTTTTGAATTTTGAATCAAAATAAATTTTGTTAAATTTGTTAGATCTTGCGTTGGGGAGGATTAGGTTTTGATTTGAATTTACTAGATTCGAGCGGAGTTGAATTTAAATTGAACTTTTGATTTGAGGTTGGATCTTAATGTTTAAAAATTGCAACGAGTCATTGAAACGGATTATCGATTTTAAGTCTTGGGGTGAAACGAATTTGGTTTTAACAAAATTTTGAATTCGAAATGGATTAAAAAACAAATCTCCAATTAGTTAAAAGTTGTATTTTTCTAAAGATTGAAATTAAAACTTGAATTTTAAGGGAAGTGTGGGTTACCCAAAGTTGTTTTGGGGCCTATTTGGTGAATTTGATTGTCGTCTTGAGTATCGTTTGTTAGTGAAGAGCTTTGTTTCAGTTATCTTGTTGCACATTTTGATTATGATTATGTTATTGTTCTTGTTTACTGATTTGTATGTTATGTTCTCATTTCAGGAAAGGCTTCGTATTCGACATTTCGGTGGCTCCTTCGACGCTTTGGAGTGGTGCACGGCCCTTCCTCAGCGCAGTAGGGAGATTGTCGAGAGGGCAGGTTTTGCAGCGTCAACACTACACTAGAGGGGACCAACAATGACTGGGTCCTTCTCACAGCCCTAATCGAGAGGTGGTGGGACACCACCAACACCTTCCACATGCCCACCTTTAAGGTCACACTTACCCCTCTTGACTTCTCACTCATCACTAGGATCCTGGGGGGCGGTGATCTGATCCCATTTGATCCTAATATTAGCCGGAGCCCCGTTGCTCTCGCATACCTCCTTGGCCAGGTGCCCCCATCTATCGAAAAGGGAAGGATCCGGTATACCTAGTTGAGGAAGACATTCTGGCATTTTGTCTACTCCGAGGCCTGCCACTTCGAGTGGGTAGCACGTGCATTCCTTCATATATATGTTCATCATAGCCTCATTCCCGAACATAGAGAATAGGGTGCACCTCTGCTATCTCGGGGCGATGATGGTGGTGGATAGCATTGGCACCTTCGACTGGGGAGGAGCCGCCCAAGCTACCCTCTATGAATATATGAGTGCTGCCACCCAAGACCTCTAACACGAGCACGGGTGGGTACTGGTGCTTCTTAGAGGTACATCTTTGTTTCTCTTCTATTTCCTTTCCCATTTCCATATCTGTATATCTATTTTAGCTGTATTGATGCTTTCCTTGATTTTCTACAGCTCTGGGCCTACGAGTTCCTAGGTATGCGTCAGCCGGTAAATTCATGTGATGACCTCGATGTGATCCCCCGGGTGCTCCAATGGGCCAGATGATATTGGGGTACGAAGCCCAACAAGAAGGACCTGAACGATGGTCGCTACTTTCTGGACACCCTCACTACTGATCGGGTACGTTCTTCATTTCTTCATGTTCATTCCCATTTTATGTACACACTGTTATATCTCCTCACTTTTCGGGTTTTCTTGGATCTTTAGGTTGGCATGAAGGAGCGAGCTGGTGTCGACCTGGTGCGGAGTCGAGAGGTTACTCAGACCCACGTCTTACTGAAGGGGCCATTCTATAGAGAGTGGTACCTTGGTGAGCGCATGGTTTGACAATTCTTGGGGTATGACCACTTTTGTATCCCGAGGACACCTCTGATCGGGATGTGTTATACTGACGGCCTTTGTACAGCTAAGATTATTGAGGCTATGACGGGTATCGACGCTGCTACATTGATCGAGGACGAGGATCGAAACTATACGATCTTTACCCGAGAGAGGCTCGTGCCGACTATAGGGGCCCGTGCTACTGTGCGGGGTCCTCCTCCTGTAGACCCTGGCCCTACTGGAGCTGCCTTTCCTGAGTTGTCCTAAACAGTGGACACATTCGTGGATGGGAACCTTCATCAGATTTAGATCCTGGATCCCACGGCGCAGGAGCTACGTCTTCCTCTTGGCATAGAGTAGGTACAACATCATTCCTTTCTTTCTTTGCTTTTCGCATTAGTTTTCATATCTGCCTATACTAATATGATTAGTTTATGGACAGTTGCCTCAAAAGTGGGCCGAGTAGTGCCTTCGACTCATTACCGGCCTGAAGATGTTGGTTCGCTACTGGGACGGTGCTTTCTGGGCTTAGGCCGTGGAGACTCCTACTCCCTGGGGTGGTCCCGCTATGGTACATGTTTCATTCTTCTCTATTTACCTTTCTGCACTTTTCATTCTATTCATACATACTATTATCTGATATACCCCTTTCTTCTTTTAGTACGGTCGGGGTAGGGTTCTAAGGACTCGTGGAGGTCATGTGCCACCAGTTGCACCGGCTGCACCTTCTGCAGGGACTTCTGCTTTTTCTATTATTTCTTCTTCATCCATAGCCTAGACTTCTAGTGCTGCACATACTACTACTAGCTCAGAGGAGGTGGAGGAGACTAGGCCGACATCCGAAGAGTCGTCCCAAGGAGGCTATGTGGTCCGGAGGAAAAGGACCCGACGAGAGTGACTACCCTGCTGCTACTCTACTACTAATCTCCTTCTTTTCTCTCTTCATTTTGATGTACATGGAGACCTGTATGTCGATTCATTACTTGGGTATGCGTGCCCACTAACAAACATTCTAACACATTGCACTAATACATCACTCTGATATACTTGCTCATTTATACACTGCTTGCGATGAATGGGGCCTTCGTGTCGTTCGTTTACATTTTTGCTTACCATAGATACTTGTCGTTTCTTTCATTTTCTTATGAAAAACATTTTGATTACTTGGACATGGTTATTGTGCATGATGTATGACTTGTGAGTTGAGAATTGGCCTTATAAATTTGTTTTCATGTTGCGAGTTGCTAACAGGTTACCAATGACGATTTGGGACGTGTTAAGAAAATAGGGACATTCTGGCAAAATATTTGCACAAAAAAGGTTATGGCCATGAGGACTGTTCTCACGGCCATGGGTTTTAAAAGTAACAGCCTGAACTTGTTTAAAGAAAAGTTCACGGCCTAAAGTTTGGGAGTTCACATCCATGATGTTTAAGGGCGGCTGTGACTTTTGAAGGTAACGGCCGTGAGAAAAAGGTAGCGGCCGTTACAAAGCTTTTTGGCACAAAACTCAAAGCAGATTATGTGGTTCCCTCCATTTTTGGCTTTATAAAAAGGGGTCCCTATATTGGACCCCACTGTTCTGAATATTTTGTATTTCCTTTGTCTTCTTCATGGCCTATTGCTACAATGACTCTCTTTTGGCTTGGATGAGTGATTTTTCCTTGATCAAGCGCAAGAAATTTCTCAACTTCGGTCTAGATGCACTGTTCTCCCTACGAACCATGAGGATCGATAGGCATCTTTTGAGAGGAGGTGCCCAACTGTGAGACCCTGTCCCATTTCTTTTGTGATGTATATATATATATATATATATATATATATATGTTGTGATGTGTATATATCTTTTGATGCATGTTTGAGTTGAAATAAGCATGCGGGGTTGATTCCCGGGGTTGTGGGGAGTTACGGTGCAAATTTTAAAAATTTAAAAAAAAAAATATTTTAGAGGCCTATAAATATCAAGACATAGATATTTTCTAAAAAGATATTTTTAAAACTTAACGACTAAGTTTTTTCTTTTTTCTCTCTACCTTCTCTTTAACTTCTCGGGGGCCCAAAAGTTAGTTTTTGATGGTCCAACAGCCGATCCTTGTTATTGGCATCGTGGTCTACGCATTCAACCAGTCAAAATTTTATCTTGACGAAACTCGATTTTGCACGTGGATCGAGATATCGTGTTTTTAACTCACCGATGTAGGATTTTAGACTGTATAGCTGTTTTATTGAGTAAAATGCATGAAAAAGGTGTTTGGGTTTGAGAAATTGGGTTTTAGTTTGAAAACTATTTTTCACCATTTTTAGTCATTTCGGTTGGATGAAATCGGATCTTGAGAATCCCTTTTGAGGCGTTGAGGTTGTTTTGAGTTTAGAGATACCCGTGGGTATCAAAATCAGTGTTTGGAGACTTGATTTGGAGTTTATATTAGTTTTTGGATGAAAAACTTGCGGCTGTTTTTGATTTCTCGAGACTGGCCTGAGACCGCTCGAGCGGTCTTTTGACCGATCGAGCGGTGTGTCGGGCGGTTTGGGCCGTGTTGAGATTTTTGAGGTTTTTATCTATGGTTTGCCTCGTGTGATGTTTATTAGAGGGTTTTATGAGGTTTTATGATTTCCAAAGGGTTATCCATGGTTTTCAAAGGATGGTTTGAAATGGAGTTCTGAGAAAACTTTGGAAAACGTGTTTTGGAGGTTTGGAGCTAAACTTTGGGGTTGAGTCTCAGCTTTTCAAATATTTTGATGGGAGTATGGTTTTACCTGTTAGTTGATCTACATGACTTTGGATTGGCTCTCTTTTTATACATGTGTTGTATAACTGTTTTACGAGTTTTTCGTAGTTAAGCTACGTAATGGTTTTGAAATGTTTCCATAGATGTACCGTAATAGTGGGTGTTTGTTGACTTGGGCTTCTATTGCTCCTTGGTGAAAGTCCAAAAACGTGCGCAGAGTGGGTTCGCTACGGTCCCTCGGGTTAATCCCCGTAAATGTGGTTTGGTTATGCTTCGTCCATCAGTCGTGGCAATCCGTAAAAAAGCAAGTGCGTGATTTGGGTGCTTTCCCATCGATCATGGAAATCTGTAAAAGAGTCGGTTGCCTCCGTAAATGGCATTGTTGTTGTAACTCCGTATAGAACTTATCATTACGTAGCAGGCCTTCGGTGGTTCAGGACTAGGGTAATGGGCTGGAGTTTATAGTTGTTACCTTTGTCTCTGTGGTAGAGCCGGTAACTAGGATTTTATTTTATCTTTTCTCCTCGGTTGTGTGGCTTGAGTGGAGCATACTATTTTACTACTTTTCCTTAACTGTGGTATGATATCTGTGAGAATAATATGCATAGTTTAAAGGATGAAAAACTTAGGATTTTATGATGGAAAACCTTTTTGGCTGCTAAGGTTGAGTCTTTATGCTTATGATTGCATAGCCTGCTTTAGAGCTTTGATATAGTCTATTTCTATTGAGATTTGGCTCACGGTGTGGGATTTTTGCTATAAAATATTTTTAGGTGATCATGTGGAGTTGACATAGAGGCTTGTGATGATGGAGGACTCACAGTAGTTTCCTGTTTGGATATGTACTTTTACATGTGATGCCTGTTTCAAAAGACGAGTTTTGTACGCCTTGAGACGATATACTTATTCATGTATGTGATTGCATGTTTACTGTTTATGAGAGTTGAACTCAGGGATCTCAATCCAAATGTAGTATATTTTGATTTCAACTCCAAATACTATTTTCTTAAATGGTGTTTTGGGAGGGCTTTCGCGTGACCCTAGTGTTTGGGGCGTGACAACTTGGTATAAGAGCTTTGGGTTCAAATACCCATAAGCCATGGGAAAGTGGGTACATCAACTTGTGAGGATGTATGTGTGCTTGATTGCATGTGTTACAGCGCTTTCCTAACATCAGCATGATGGTTGTGTATACGTGGGTATGGAGGTTGGACCTACGGATTGATTAGTCTTGCCTCCGGGCGCTAGAACTAACAAAATTGGGAGCCATGTTAGAGATGCATTTGGCAGACGTGATTTCTAGCAAGGAATCTAAGTGAGCTATCTAGATGGACGAGTCCTTCTTGTTGGTTCTCCTCGGTATGTGAAATGTGATGACCTGATTTTAAGTGGCTACGTGTTAGCATGCTTATGAGTATTATGTCTTTTACGTTAGCAATAACATGTTGTATGGATGCTTATCTGATCCCTATAACCAAGACAGGTCTACTAAAACTCTGTGTTACAGTCGTACCGATGGTATGTTCATTTCCATCTCAACTGTGAACATAAAATTTATATTTTGCAAGAACCTAAAATCTGATCTTCTGTATGTAAGCCGTACTCTATACACCAGATTAATTACTATACAGAATATCGAACATCTATGTGTAACATTAAGAAATGATATACATACATTGCTCATAAAGATTCTCATAAAATTAAAAATACTAAAAACATAGTTTTCAGTATACCAACCCTAATAGTTGGTTATAACATATGAGATTAGGTCATGCTAGCATGAATCTCCTATCCAAACTTGTGAAGAAAGATTTGGTCAAAGGATTGCCTAAAACCAAATTTATCAAAGACAAAGTTGTAATGCTTGTCAATTTGATAAGCAGGCCAAAACAAGTTTAAAAAAGAAATAAGAATTTTCTACAAATAGGCCACTACAATTACTTTATCTCAATTTATTTGGTCCTATGAAACCCCAAAGTCTTGGAAGAAAAGTATACAGCTTTGTTATAGTTAATGATTTTTCAAGGTATGTGAGACTCGATTTTGTTTCCTTTTTGTTATATATATGCGACGTGTTAGTTTTTCTCAATCATAGTTGAACAACAGGTTATATGTGAGATCTGACCCATTTTCTTTTTCAACGTTTTTCGACATGCGTTTAGTATTTTCTTTGCAGCATGCTTATATACGTTTTGATGCATAATCGGGCTTAGATATGCATGCGGGGCAGGTTTCCGGGGCCGTTGGGTGTTGTGTGTAAATTTTAAAAATTCAAAAAAAAAGAAGATATTTTCGTGATTTATAAATATCTGGCATTAGATATTTTTAAAACTTCTCAGCTAAGTTTCTTCATTTTTCTCTCTGTCTTCTCTCTAACTTCTCGGGGACCCAGCGCTCAATTTTTGACAATCCAATAGTGGATCCTTGCTATTGGCATGGTGGTCTACGCATCGTCCAAATGAAATTTCATTCTGGCAAAACTCAGTTTTGCACGTGATTCAAGGCATCGAGTTTTTAACTCACCGAGATAGGATCCTAAACTCTCATGTCTTATAAGTGTGCTACGTGTAATCATGCGTATTTTTACCGTCTTGAAATGTATAAAATTTGACTTTTGTTCCAAATGTTGGGTTTTGGTTTAAAACCATTTTTCATCATTTTTTATCGATGGAATCGTGTTTCGAGGGTTTCTTTCGAGGTTTTAGTGTTAAGCTTGGGCGTGAGTATGTTCGAGGGTGTTGGAGGGGTGTTTCAGGATTTCGATTCGAGGTTTGGAGGCTGAAATCGTAGCTCAAAAATAGTTTCTGGGGAAGGTCAACCGATTGGACCTTGGAGGTCAGTCGACTGGATCATGTTTTTGGGAGGTCAGTCGACTGGACCAAGAAGGTCAGTCAATTGAAAAGGCTCTGGTTTGGAATTTTGGCCCTTCTAGTGTGTTTTCAGTCGACTAGATGAGTGGGGTCAGTTTAACTATGGTGCTGGGCTGTGTGTTTGTGGTTTTGTGGTTGGTTCCTTGGTTTCCAATTGGTTTCTAATGGTATTTAATTGATTCATTATGGGATTAGTCGATTGAAATATTATTGGTTTCGTGGCTTCGTCGATTGAAATATTATTGATTTTCCAATTGGTTTCATGGCTATACGTGCTTTATGCTTATAGAACTGTAATTAGTTTTATTCATGCATGTGGCAAGATGGATATGTGGTTATGAAGCGTTTAAGGCTTCGATTTTGTATATGCATTTGCTGGTTCGGTGTTATCCCGTAGTGTTCGGTGTTATCCTGCGGTTTTCAATTTTACCCTGTGATTAGCGATTTTAGCCCGTGGTCTATGATTTTACCCCATAGTATACGATTTTAACCCGGGAATGTATGTTTGAGGTCGGATCTTTATCTCATTGTTAGGACTGTTATTGTGGCTTGTGAGCACCGGTTATATGTATTTGTTTTGCATTTGTTGGGGTTGAGGTCTCTCGATGAAAGTCAGAGAGGGTACATAGATTACATGAAAAGCATTATGGGACGGATAAAACTAATTTCAAAATGTTTTTATGACTCGTGTGAATCGCGATATGAAAACTATTTTCAAACTGTTTTTGAGGCTCCTGTGTGTCCAACATGGTTATTATCCTCGCTTTTTCTTGTGAAAATTATTTTGAAGGCTTGAAAGAGAGTCTAAAATTATATTTCGTTTTCCTAGCATGTTTAGCTTATATTGCATGCTTGTTTAGTTTCTACTGAGCTTTGGCTCACAGTGTGGGATTTAAAATATTTTTCAGGTACCGGTCACGCAGGTTGATCTGGGGTTGTAGGAAAGGGCAAAAGATCTGTAGTCTTCCTTTTGTTCTTTTTGTATCATGTATGTTTATTTATTTTTCAGTGTTAGAACTGCGTAATGTAAGCCTCTTGGCGATTATATACAATGCATGTATATTTATATTGAGAGTGCATTCTCGGGTTAGATGTTATGTTCGGTTGTTATACTTAACTGTATATAATAGTATCCTCTCCATCTAAGTTATTTCTATTATATACTGAACTGAAACTATGTCAGCTATGTAATTTTACTTGGCATGGTCAGTTGCCTAGATAATAAAATTAAATAGAATTGGCTTGTCTGGTCTTATGAAGAATTATAGACGTCCACCCATCGTGGTATGCTATTCTCAGGTTACTAGGCTGCTGGTGAATTAATTTTAAAATGGTAGTGGGAACCAAATTAAAATGAATTTAAAGTTTTTCTCATCATAATTAACGGTTTTTTAATTATGTGATTCTCATGATTAAAATGAATTTCAACCCACTCGCTTCTAAATTCAAATAAAATAAACTTACGGGACCAAATTTTATTGACTGAAAAAGTAATTTGGATATAGCTTTAACTACCAATGGTATTCCTTCAATACTAGAAAATTTGTCTGTTTCAGAAAAAGATTCTTTTTCTGGACTGAAATGTGTAAAGAAGAAAAAGATTCAGAAACAGGGATACACGATTTCTAGAGTAGTTAGTAGGCCACAGGCTAGTGTGAAAAAGTTGAAAGAGAGATGTTTTCACTGCAACCAGACCTGACACTGAAAACAGTTATGTCCAATATTTCTCAGAAGATAGAACAAACAGGATAATTTCTGTTCACTGATTGTGGAAACATGTTTAGCGGTGTTATCTACCGGTACCTGCTGTGTAGATACGGGAGCCACTAATCATGTCTACAATTTATTGCAGGAGTTCCAAAAAATTTGGCAACTTAGTGATGGGGAGATTTACCTGCATATGGGCAATAATACAAAGGTAACAGCTGTTGCAGTAGGAGATGTCACTCTCAGTTTTGGTGGAGATCGGGTTTTAATATTGAGAGATTGTCTTTATGTACCTGTTATTAGAAGAAACTTAGTTTTTGTTTCTAGATTGGTTAAAGACGGATATTTGGTTTATTTTAATAACTCTGTGGTTATTAAGGATAATAAATGGGTTATCTGTTCTGGTACATTGGTAGATAATTTTTATATTATTACGCCAATCTCTCCTACACTACAACTGACTAAACGAATAATACATCTATATTACCATATAAGAAAAAAATTTCTTCTTTATTGAACCAAACGTTTCTTTGGCACTTACGCTTGGGTCATATTAATCTAAAAAGGATAAATAGAATGGTAGCAGATGGACCTTTGAGTTCATTGAAAGTGAAGGCACTTCCAGTCTGTGAATCTTACTTAGAAGGTAAGATGACAAAGAGGCCCTTTTCGGCCAAAGAATATAGAGCTAAAGAATCGTTAGAGCTGGTTCATGCTGATGTATGTGGTCCAGTGACAATTCGGGCTGGAGGTGGCTTTGAGTATTTCGTCAATTTAATTGATGACTACTCAAGGTATGGATACATTTACCTGATGCATCGTAAGTTTGAATGCTTTGAGAAATTCAAAAAATTCAAAGCAAATGCAGAGAAGCCTCTAGGTAAAAGTATCAAATCACTACGATCCAACCATGGTGGAGAATACCTCTTTAGAGAGTTTAAAGACTACTTGTCATCGGTAGGGATTACATCTCAGTTGTCTGCACTTGGTACTCCACAATAGAATGGTGTAGCTGAAAGAAGGAATAGAACTCTTATGAAGATGGTAAGGTCAATGAGGAGTTTTCAGGTTTATCAAATTCGTTTTGGGGACTCGCTTTAGAAACAGCAGCTTACATTCTGAATTTGATACCTTCTAAGTCAGTACTTTTTACTCCCACAGAATTGTGGATCGGGTGTAAGCCTAGTCTGAAATACATTCGAATTTGGTGGTGTCCAGCACATGTGCTGAAAGAGAACTCAGGTAAGTTGAAACCGAAGATAGAAGTCTGTTTCTTTGTACGGTATCCCAAGGGAACGAAGGGTGACTTATTTTATAATCCTAAGGATCTGAAGGTCATTGTTAGCACCAATGCATAATTCTTGGAAAAGAATTATAATGGATCACAAGCCCAATAGTAAAATTTTTCTAGAAGAACTAAGAGAAAATACCAGTAGAATGAAAGAGGATTCACAAGTCGCTGATATTTCATTACTTGTCGTAATGGGAGAATTATCGGGACAGGTGCAAATCAAGAACAGGGTGCTAATGTATAGGGTTCAGATTCTACATAGCCTGTTATTGCTAGTACATAGACACCTGTAGTGCCTCGTCGTAATAGGAGGGTTGTTCATCAACCTAATCGGTATATGTTCTTGGGAGAGACTTTTGACAAGATCCCCGCGGAACTTGATATCGAGCCCTGTAACTACAATGAAGCACTAGAAGACAAAGATGCAGATCGTTGGCAAAGGGCTATGAATTCATAGATGAAATCTTTGTATTCCAATCAAGTTTAAAAACTTGTAGAACCACCCGAAGGGATAAAACCCATTGGATATAAGTAGATCTACAAAAGGAATAGAGTAGACGGGAAGGTTGAAACCTTCAAAGTTAGGCTTATTTCTAAAGGGTTCACTTAAAAAGAAGGGATTGATTATGAGGAAACCTTTTCGCCGGTAGCCATACTTAAGTCTATCTGGATTTTCTTATCCATTGCCGCACATTTTAATTACGAAATATCACAAATGGACGTCAAGACAGCTTTCCTTAACGGAAGTCTTGACGAGTGTATCTATATGATATAACCAGATAGATTAATCGCAAAGGGCCAAGAGCACATGTTATGCATGCTTAAGAGATCTATTTATAGACTTAAGCAAGCATCGAGGTCTTAGAACACTCGATTTGATCAAGCTATAAAGTCTTATGATTTTGATCAAAGTTCGAATGAGTCCTGTGTGTATAAGAAGCGTAACAAAAGCGTGGTGATCTTTCTAGTACTTTATATATACGATATATTGCTCATCAGAAACGATGTGGGGGCATTATATACGGTCAAAGTATGGTTAACTGGGTAGTTCGATATGAAGGACTTGGGAGAACTTAGTCACATCCTTGGGATCAAGCTTGTGCGTGATCGAAAACAAAGGATGTTGGGCTTATCACAAGCAAAGTATATCGATGATATCCTTACTCGTTTTAGCATGCAGAATTTTAAGAAAAGGTTTCTACCTTTCAGACATGGAATCACTCTATCTAATGATCAGTGTCTAAAGACACTTGATGAGATAGAGAAGATGAAGGCGGTTCCTTATGCTTCGGCAGTAGGAAGCCTCATGTATGCTATGCTTTGCACTAGACCCGACATCTGCTTTGCCGTTGGCATGGTTAGCAGATATCAGTCTAACCTAGGGCAGGAGCATTGGACTACGGTAAAGAATATAATCAAGTACCTGAAAAGGACTAAGGATTATATGTTGGTTTACCAGGCAGACAGTCTAGTACCTTTGGGGTACACAGACTCAGATTTTCAGTCTGATAGGAATTCCCGTAAGTCTACCTCAGGATATGTGTTTACCTTAGGAGGTGGAGCTATAAGTTGGAGGAATATCAAGCAGTCCAGCATTGCTGATTCCACCATGGAGACCGAGTATGTGGCAACTTCTAAAGCAGCTACGGAAGTCGTTTGGCTCAAGAACTTCCTGATGGATCTAAAGGTGGTACCTTCAGTTCAGTCGGTTATTACACTTTACTGTGATAATGGCGGAGCAGTTGTAAACTCAAAGGAGCCAATGGTCCGAAAGAAAGGCAAGCACATTGAGCGTAAGTATCACCTGATACGAGAAATAGTACAGAGATGTGATGTTACTGTGACCAAGATTATATCAGGAAACAGCCTTGCAGATCCTTTTACAAAGCGCTTACCGGCTAAAACTTTTGATAGTCATGTAGAGGGCATGGGAGTCAAATGTATGGAAGCATAATTTTGAGTATAAGTGGGAGATTGTTAGAGTTGGTATACTAAAAATTATATTTTTAGTATTTAATTTTATTTTAATAAAATTAATTTTATATTTTATGAGAATCTTTATAAATAATGTATGCATATCATTTCTTTGTTATGCATAAATGTCTGATATTCTGTATAATATTTAATCTGCTGTGTAGAGTACGGCTTATACACAGAAGATCAGATTTTAGGTTCTAGTAAAATATAAGTTTTATGTTCATAGTTTAGATAGAAATAGACATACTAGCGGAACGACTATGGCACAGTGTTTTAGTAGGCCTGTCTTAGTTACGGGAAACAGATAATAGCGTCGTCTATTATTCCAACTCTCTGTACTATTAGACTTTGTGTGTATTGAATGGGACATTTGGGATAATTAATTTTATACTCACTATATAAATTAATTCACACCCCAAGGTTATTATGAATAGTGCTTATCCTCTTAATTCTGAAATAATTATTGATTT
>JAOTRH010148684.1:0-13402 GCA_034768845.1 Heliamphora exappendiculata | reverse complement strand
CCCTCAGGTTGTGAATCCGTAAACTAAGTGGTTGGTGGGTGCTTAGGGCCCTCGGGTTGTGAACCCGTAAACTAAGTTGGTTGCCTCCATGAATGGCGTTGCTTACGTTGTCTGACTCTGCATAGAACTTGTCATTACCGAGCAGGCCTTACGTGGTGACTAGGGTAATGGACAGGAGTCTATAGTTGTTACCTTTGTCTGTGTAGCAGAGTCGGTACATAGAATTTTATTTTGTCTTATTTTCTTCTCGGCTGTGTAACCAGAGTGGAGATTAGTGTGTTTCTACTGCTTTCCCTTAACTGTGCCATGATATCTGTCAAGATGATATGCATAGTTTCAATGATGGAAAACTAATGGTATTTGGGAGAAAAACCTTTTAGCTCCTATGATTGAGCTCATGTGCATATGATTGCATGACCTGCATTATAGCTTTACAGCTTTACTTTCTTTTTTCTATTGGGCTTTGGCTCACGGTGTGGAATTTTGCTGTAAAACTATTTTCAGGTGGATGTGAGGAGTAGACCTAGATGCCCGTGGCGACGGAAGACTAGATGTAGCTTCTCCTCTTTTGAGACATATACTTTTACGTGTGATGCCTATTCCAGAAGGCGGGTTTTGTACACCTTGAGGCGATATAATTATTCATGTTTGTGATTGTATGTTTACTGTTTATGAGAGCTGAACTTTGGGGATCTTTATCCAAATATTGGATATTTTGATTTCCAACTGTAAACCTTATTTTCATAAACGATTTTGGTAGGCTTTCGCGTGACCCTGGTGTTTGAGGCGTGACAACTTGGTATTAGAGCTCTAGGTTCAAATACCTAAGAGCCATGGAAAAAAGGGTACATCACCTTGTGAGGATGTATGTGTTCTTGATTGCATGTGTTACAGCATTTTCCTAACATCAGCATGATAGCTTGTGGTGTATACGTGTGTATGGAGATTGGACCTTATGATTGATTAGTCTTCCCTTCAAGCATTTGGATTAACAAACTTAGGAACCATGTTAGAGACGTGTTTCGCAGACGTGATTTATAGCAAGAAATCTAAGTAGGTTATTCGGAGTGACGAGTCTTTCTTGTTGGTTCTCCTCGGTATGTGAGATGTGATGACATGATCTTAAGTAGCTGTGTTAGCATGCTTATGTGTATTATGTCTTTTACGTTAGCAATCATATGTTGTATGGATGCTTATCCTATTATGTTGCTTTCGTATAGAGTTATGTCCACGCGGGGAGGACAAGGCTGAGGTCGAGATCGTGGCCGTGGTTCTGGCCGAAGGGATGTTCCAATCCTAGATGTTGGGGATGCTAATGCACCCCACGGACCTGTTGATGGGGGAGATCTATTGCGTGAGATGGTCGGCTCCATCCGGCAATTGGCTGAGGCTACTAGGGGAAGGGAGAATGTACCCGAGCCGAGGGCGACGGTCGCGATGCGTGATTTTCGCCGTCTGGACCCTCTTACTTTTTCTAAGGATCCCAACCCCACAGTAGCCACTGAATGGCTAGAGCTAATCACCAGGATCCTAGGTACGATTCAGATTGAGGAACATGATCTGAGGGTTACCTTTGCTGCCTTCCAGTTGAGGAAGAGTGCTCATATGTGGTGAAAGTTTGCCAAGACTACAGTTAGGGACACATGGGAGGCATTTACCAAAGTATTTCTGGAGAAATACTTTCCAGCGACACTGAGGGATCGCTACAGAGAGGACTTCCATTTTCTGACACAAGGGATGATGACTGTGATAGAGTATGAGACTGATTTTACTAGACTATCTCCATTTACACAGGAGGTCGTACCTACAGATGAGTTCCGTACGAAGAGGTTCGAGAGGTGTTTGAGGCTCGCTATCAGAGATAGAGTGGCGGCATTCAGGATGCAGGTCTTTACAGAGTTGGTGGAGACCGTTATAAAGGTGGAAGACACTCTTAACGAGACTTGCAAAGACAGGGATAGTAAGGGTCAGCAAGATGGGGGATGAGCACAAGGTCAGGGACGCAGGGAGAACAAGCATCGACGGACATCTAGTTCGAGTTCACATCCAGTGGGGTCGTATCCGCCACAGTCTTCTACATCTATACCTCCCGTATCTTCAACGGGAAGGTCAGATCAGAGAGCGCTTGTTTGCTTTAGGTGCCAACGGCCAGGGCATCGTGCGACAGAGTGCCAAAGTTCAGCGCCTGTTCAGGCACAATCGTAGTCGCAGGCACAATCGTAGTCGCAGGCACAGGGGAGGGGGCTAGTGGTATGTTTTGAGTACGGCCAGTCTGGGCACATCCGTAGAGATTACCCCAAATGAGGGAGTATGCGGAGTACAGCCGGAGCACCTGTTACTCCATCCACCCAAGGAGGCCAGCCATCTAAATTTACAGAAGGGGCACCTCGGTACAGTCGGGCAGATAGTCGACGGTTCAGGGCCATAGTAGACTAGCCAAAGCTTATGTTTTTACAGATCCCAGTTCATCTAGAGCACCGATCATGCCCGATGTTGCTGCTACCACCTCCATGATCAGAGGTACTTTTCTAGTCTATAGATTATGGGTCAGTGTTCTTATCGACACGGGAGCATCACATTCGTTTATATCATTCGCATTTGCATCTGCTTTGGGGTTGAAAACATACTTGTTGGGTAGTGGCTTGAGCGTTGAGACCCCAGTCAATGGGAGTGTGACGTTGAGTTTTGTTTGTAGATCTTGCGTGTTGGAGGTCGCCGGTCGTTGTTTAGAGTTTAACTTTATCATTCTAGACATCACCACGTTTGATGTCATCCTAGGGATGGATTGGCTGACCACCTATCGTGCCTTTATCGATTGCGATCGATGAAGGGTAATGATTTGCACACCGACGGGAGATTGCTTTAGCTTTGTGGGTGACCGAGATGAACGCTTCATGTCTATGCCAGTGCTGCGTGGAACTAGGGCATCCTCGGTTATCTCTTTGCAACTCTCATGTTGGATGATGGGGTTGGAGCTCGAGGAGAGTTACCTCTGGTGGTTTGCGACTATCCAAATGTCTTTCCTAACGATCTATTCGAGTTACCGTCGAGCCGGGAGGTAGAGTTCTCTATTGAGATGATTCCAGGACTGCTCCCATATCCATGCTGTCTTACCGGTTGAGTTACGTGAACTCAAAGTACAGCTTCAGGAGTTACTGGATAAGGGGTTTGTGCGCCCGAGTACTTTGCTGTGGGGAGCTCTTGCTCTTTTTGCTAAGAAGAAGGATGGATCTTTATGATTGTGTATCGACTATCAAAAGCTGAATTAGGTAACAGTGAAGAACAAGTATCCGATGTCGAGGATTGACAATTTGTTTGATCAGTTGAAGGGGTCGAACTGCTTCTCAAAGATTGACTTGAGATCAAGATACCACCAGTTGAGGATTAGGGATGAGGACATAGTGAAGACCGCCTTTCAGACTCGCTGTGGTCACTGAGTTTGATGAACCAGATCTTCAATTCTTATCTGGACAATTTTGTGGTGGTGTCTGTGGATGATATTTTCATCTACTCAACCACTAGGGAGGCGCATGAGGATCACCTGCGTATTGTTCTGCAGACTTTGAGAGAGCATTGCTTGTATGCGAAGTTCGAGAAGTGCGAGTTCTGGATGTCTAAGTTGAGGTTTCTAGGACACGTAGTGTCGACAGACGGAGTAGTTGTGGATTCGTCGAAGACATATGCTATAACGGGTTGGGAGCGATTGAAGAACTTCTTTGAGATCTATAGTTTTCTGGATTTAGTAGGTTATTATCGACGGTTCGTGAAGGATTTTTTGGGACTTTCCGCGGCAATGACGCATTTGACGTAAAAGGGAGTTGCGTTTGTTTGGGGTGAGTCTTGTGAGTCGGCATTCTAGGAGCTAAAGATGAGGTTGACTAGCGCGCTAGTGTTGATTATCCCAGAGCAAGGCTTAGGGTATACAGTGTACTGTGATGCATCACATAACGGTTTGGGCTGTGTTCTGATGCAGGAAGGTATGGTTGTAGCTTATGGTTCTCGGTAGTTGAAGACGCATGAGAAGAACTACCCGACACACGATCTGGAGTTAGCTGCAGTGGTCTTTGCCTTGAAGACATGGCGTCACTATCTTTATGGTGAGCACTTAGAGGTTTCCTCCGCTCACAAGAATTTGAGATACTTGTTTTCACAGAAGGATCTGAACTTGCGCCAACGACGATGGATGGAGTTGTTAGAGGATTATAATTTTGACTTGCAGTACCATCCAAGGAAGGCTAATGTTGTGGCTAATGCGCTTAGTAGGAGATCTTATGGGTCGTTAGCTTCTGTGGCTATACGCGAGTGGCACATGCTTGGAGAGATTGGGGAGTTTGATCTGTGTCTTGGAGAGACAGCGACAGGTGCCATCTTGTTTTTAATAGTTTTGCGACCTGCTTTGATTGCATGAGTGCTAGAGGTCCAACAGACAGATTAGGAAGCTCAGATGATACGATATTGTGTTGCTAGTAGAGGTGATACAACAGGTTGGATTGTGGGTTCATATCAGAGTCTCAGATTGACCGGGAGGCTGTTTGTGCCAAAGTTTGCCGTATAGATATACTACATGAGTGTCATTATTCTCGCCTTGCTGTGCACCCAAGAGGCACGAAGTTGTACCATGATTTACGTCGTCAGTTCTGTTGGACGAGAATGAAGAGAGATGTGATCCGGTTTATTTCTCGGTGCCTGACATGTCAGAAGGTGAAGGCAAAACACCAGAGGCCGATAGGATCGGTACAGTCATTCCCGATATCAGAGTGGAAGCGAGAGAACGCCACGATGGACTTTGTGTCGGAACTTCCACGATCACCTAGGGGACACGACGCCGTATGGGTTGTGGTTGATAGTTTGACAAAGTCTGCACACTTTCTCCCCATCCGTGTGAAGGATTTGGTGGATAGACTGAGTAGATTGTGTGATACTCGAACCCGTCTCTTTTTTAGACTTATATGTATATATGATGTGTTTTGCATATATATATCTGTGGTGATGATTTACTCGTTTTGATGCATATTTTTGTTTATCCGAGCATGCGGGGCTGATTCCCGGGATTGTAGGGAGTTGTCGTGCAAATTTCAAAAATTCAAAAAAAAAATATTTTGGAGGCCCTATAAATATCGAAACTTAGATATTTTCTAAAATGATATTTTGAAAACTTAACTCCTAAGTTTCCTCCAAATTCTCTCTATCTTCTCTCTAACTTCTCGGGGGCCTGGGGCTTGGTTTTTTATAAACCAACTGCTGATCCTTGCTATCGGCATCGAGGGCTTCGCATCCATTCAGTCAGAATTTAATTCTGACGAAGCTCGATTTTGCACGTGGATCGAGGCATCGGGTTTTTGATCCAACGAGGTAGGATTTCAAATTTTACTATTGTATAAGGGATATATATGTAATCTTATGATGTTTTACCGTTTAAAAATGCATGGAAAGATGATTTGTGTTGTAGATCCAGTTTTTGGGTTAAAACCATTTTTCGGCGTTCGGGTGGATGAAACCGTGTTTTGAGGGTTTCTTTTGTGGATTTATGGTAAGCTTGGGCTTATATATCCTTGTGGGTACCATATACAGGAGTTTGGATGCTTGATTTGAGTTTTAAAAGCAAAAAACCACAGAACTCGTAGCCAAAAACACTTTCTGGGCTGGTTCAGTCGACTGAACCCATAAGTTTAGTCGACTGGATCATCTTTTGGTGAGTTCAGTCGACTGAACATGGGGGGTCAGTCGACTGAAGTTCTTTCTGTTTTGGTTCCCTTTTTCCAGATCCTATTTTAGTCGATTGGGGGCTTGGGTCAGTCGACTGAACTCCTGTGAGGGCTTAGGGTGTTGTTTTGGTGGTTCGGTGGTTGGGTTTTTAGCTTCCCTCACTTTCCCCGGATGGTTTTAAAGGCGATGGATTTGTGAAATCTCACTTTGTGGATATTGATTTCCAAATGGTAGGTTTGGAATATGAGTGTTTTTGAAACTTTTGGAAAACATGTGTTTTGAAGGGTTTGGAGCTAGACCGTGGGGTTGAGTCTCAACTTCTAAAACGTTTTGGTGAAATATGTGTTTACATGTTTTGGTTTGATCTCCATGGTTCATGGATTGGATCTCATATATATACATGTGTTATATATCTATTTTGTGGGTTGGTTTTGAAATGTTATCCATAGATTTACTGGGGCAATGGGTTTATGAATGGGCTTCCATTGCTCCTTGGTGAAAGTCCAGAAACGTGCGCAGCGTAGGTACCTACGGTCCTTCGGGTTAGTCCCCGTAAACGAGGTGGTTAGATGCTTAGTACCCTCGGGCTGTGGTCCCGTAAACTAAGTGGTTATTAAGTGCTTAGTACCTTCGGGGGCCGTCCCGTAAACTAAGTGGTTATATTGTCGTAACTCTGTATTAAACTTGTCATTATCTAGCTGATCTTCAGTGGTTTAGGACTAGGATAATGGGCAGGAGTCTATAGCAGTTATGTTGTCTGGTATGGCAGAGTCGGTACATAGGATCTCATTTACCTTGTCTTCTCGGTTGCTTGGCCCAAGTGGAGAATGTTGTTTTACTGCTTCCCTTAATTATGGCATGATAACTCTCAGGTTTATATGCATAGTTTCAAGGATGAAAATAATGGTTTTCAGATGGAAAACTGATGATTTTTGTGAGAAAATCTTTTTAGGTGTTGTGTTTAAGTTTGCTCCCACCATATGATTGCATATCCTGCTTTACAGCTTTATAGTCTGTTTCTATTGGCCTTCGGCTCACGTGGTGGGATTTTCTGAGAAAAAAATTTAAGTGGACGTGGGGAGATGACCTAGATACTCGTTGAGACGGAAGACTAGATGTAGCTTCTCCTGTTTTGTACATGTACCTTTGACAAGTGATGCCTGTTTTAGAAGGTGGGGTTTGTACGCTTTTTGGCGGTATACTTATTCATGTATGAGAATGCATGTATACAGTTTTATGAGAGTTCAACTGTGGAAATTTTATTTAGATGTTATATTTGATTTTCAACTGTAAAATCTATTTTCTTAAATGGGTGTTTTGGTGGGCTATCGCGTGACCCAGATGTTTGGGGCGTTAGAACTTGGTATTAGAGCTCCGGGTTAAAATACCTATGAGCCATGGGAAAGAGGGTACACACCTTGTGAGGATGTATGTGCGCTTGATTGCATGTGTTACAGCGTTTCCTAACATAGCATAATAGGTTGTGATATATACGTGGGCATGGAGGTTGGACCTTAGGATTGATTAGTCTTGCCTCCGGGCATTTGGATTAACAGACTTGGGAGCCATGTTAGAGACGCATTTCGCGGACGTGATTTCTAGCAGGGAATCTGAGTAGGTTATCCAAATGAGCGAGTCCTTCTTGTCGGTTCTCCTCGGTATGTGAGATGTGATGACATGATATTACGTGGCTATGTGTTAGCATGCTTATCTGTCTTTTACGTTAGCAATAACATGTTGTATGGATTCTTATCCTATTATGTTGCTTTCGTACCTAGTTATGTCCACGCGGGGAGGTCGTGGTCGTGGTCGAGGCCGTGATCGTGGTTTTGACCGAAGGGACGTTCCAGTCCCAGATGTTGAGGATGCTAATGCACCCCAAGTACCTGTTGCTGAGGGAGATCTATTGCGTGAGATGGTCGGCTCCATCCGGCAACTAGCTAAGGCCACTAGGGGTAGGGAGAGTACACCCGAGCCGAGGGCTACAGTTACGGTGCGTGAGTTTCGCCGCCTAGACCCTCGTACCTTTTTTAGGGATCCTAATCCTACAGTTGCCACTGAGTGGCGGGAGCTGGTTACCAGGATCTCGGATTCGCTTCAGATTGAGGAAGATGATCTGAGGGTTATATGTGCCGCCTTCCAGCTGAGAGGGAGTGCTCACATGTGGTGGAAGTTTTCCAACACCACAGTGGCAGGCACCTGGGAGGCATTGACGAAGGTATTTCTGGAGAAATACTTTCCAGCAACTCTGAGAGATCGTTATAGAGAGGACTTCCTATTTCTGACGCAGGGGACGACGACAGTGCTTGAGTATGAGGCTAAGTTTACTAGCCTATCCAGATTTGCACAGGAGATTCTACCTTACTAACGTGTTCTGTGTTAAAAGGTTCGAGAAGGGTTTGAGGCTCGCTATCCGAGACAGAGTGGCAGCGTTCAGGATGCAGGCCTTTACATAGTTGGTGGAGACTGCCATGAAGGTGGAAGATACTCTGAATGAGACGCGACGAGACAGAGACTGTCGGGGACAGCAAGGTGGGGGACGTACACAGGATCAAGGGCGCAGGGAGAGCAAGCGTCGATGGACATCTGGTTCGAGTTTGCATCTAATGGGGTCGTATTCGCCCTAGTCTTCTACATCCATGCCTCCCGTAGTCTCAATGGGACGTTTAGATCAGAGGGTGCTTTGTCATAGAAGCCAGCGGCTAGGACACCGTGCAGCAGAGTGCCGTAGTCCCATGCCCATTTAGGCATAGTCGCAGTTACAGGCTCAGGGAAAGGGGTCAGTGGTTTATTTTGAGTGTGGACAGTCTGGGCACATCCGAAGGAACTGTCCTCAAGGTGGGAGCATTCAGAGCACAACAGGAGCACCAGCAGTTCCATCAGGCTAGGGGAGATAGATGTATTCACAGCCTAGAGCTCAAACATTCCATTTTGCAGAGGGAGGAGCTTCAGTGCAGTCGGGCAGCTAGTCGACAGTGCAGGACCAATGTGGACCGGCCAGAGCTTACGTCCTTGTAGAGCCCAGTTCTTCTAGAGCACCGATTAGTTCCGATGCTGCTGCTACCACCTCCGTGATCAGAGGTACTCTTCTAGTCTTCAGATCATGGGCCAGTGTTCTTATCGACACTGGAGCATCACGTTCATTTATATCTGCTTCTTTTGCATCTGCTTTGGGGTTAGAGATGGACTGGTTGGGTAGTACCTTGTGTGTAGAGACCCCGGTGAGTGGGAGTGTGAAGTTGAGCCTTGTCTGCAGATCCTGCGTGTTGGAGGTCGCTGGTCGTTGCTTAGAGTTTGACCTTGTTATTCTAGACATGACTGCGTTCGATGTCATTCTAGGGATGGACTGGCTGACCACCTATCGTGCCTTTATCGATTGCGATCGACGGAGGGTGACGATTTGTACATCGGCGGGAGATTATTTTTGTTTTATAGGAGATCGGGATGAGGGTTTGAGGTCTCTGCCCAGTACTGTGCAGAACCAGGGTTACTTGAGTCTCCTTTTCTCAGCTTTCATGTTGAGTGAGGAGGTTGGAGTTCGAGGAGAGTTACCTCCAGTTGTGTGCGATTACCCGGATGTCCTTCCTGATGATTTGTACGAGTTACCGCCAAGCCGTGAGGTGGAGTTCTCTATTGATCTAGTTCCCAGAGCTCCCCCCATTTCTATGCCGTCTTATCGCTTTGCACCAGCTGGGTTGCATGAACTCAAGGTGCAGTTACAGGAGTTGCTAGACAGAGGCTATATACGTCCGAGTACTTCGCCGTGGGGAGTTCTTGTTCTTTTCGCAAAGAAGAAGGATGGATCTTTGCGTCAGTATATCGATTATAGGAAACTGAACCAAGTGACAGTGAAGAACAAGTATCTGATGCCAAGGATAGACGACTTGTTTGATCAGCTGAGGGGTTCGAGTTGTTTCTCGAAGATAGACTTGAGGTCGGGATATCACCAGTTGAGGATTAGGGATGAGGACATAGCGAAGACCGCCTTTAGGACTCGCTATGGTCACTATGAGTTTCTGGTTATGCCATTTGGTCTAACGAACGCACCTGCTACGTTCATGGGTTTGATGAACCGAATTTTCCATCCTTAGTTGGACAGTTTTGTAGTGGTGTTTGTCGATGATATTCAGATATATTCACCCACCAGGGAGGCACACAAGGAGCACTTGCGTATTGTTTTACAGGTTCTGAGAGAACATCGCTTGTATGCGAAGTTCGAGAAGTGCGAATTCTGGATGTCTGAGGTGAGATTTTTGGGACACGTGGTGTTGATAGATGGAGTGGCTGTGGATTCATCAAAGACAGATGCTGTGACAGGTTGGGAGTGATCAAAGAGTGTCTTTGAGATATGCAATTGTCTGGGCTTAGCAGGTTACTACAGACGGTTCGTGAAGGACTTTGCTAGACTCGCTGCACCAATGACGCATCTGACTCGGAAGGGAGTTGTGTTCCCTTGGAATGAGTTCAGTGAGTCAGCTTTCCAGGAGCTAAAGCTGAGGTTGACCAGCGCCAGTGTTGATCATTCCAGTGCGAGGCTTAGGTTATACCCTGTACTGTGACGCTTCACATGACGGTCTTACATGTGTTCTGATGCAGGAGGGGAAGGTTGTAGCCTACGGTTCCTGGCAGTTGAAGACGCACGAGCGGAACTATCGTACGCACGATTTGGAGTTGGCAGCTATGGTCTTCGCTTTAAAGACATGGCGTCACTATCTGTATGGTGAGCATTTTGAGGTTTTCTCCGATCACAAGAGTCTAAAATACTTATTTTTGCAGAAGAACCTAAACTTGCGCCAGCAACGGTGGATGGAGTTGTTAGAGGATTACGACTTTGACTTGCAATATCATCCTGGGAAGGCCAACATGGTGGCTGACGCGCTCAGTAGGAGGTCTCATGGGTCGTTAGCTTCTATGGTTATACGTGAGTGGGACATGCTTGCAGATGTTGGGGAGTTTGATTTGTGCCTCAGGGAGATTGAGACGGGTGCCACATTGTTTTCTGTAGTTACTTAACCCGCATTGATAAAATTCGCACCTTACCACCCCAGTTAGCATCTGTGCACATCGTGTTTCACGTTTTTATGCTTTGGAGGTACGAGCCTGATCCTTCACATGTGATAGATTGGGCGAAGCTGCGGGTTGAGGAGGATGCCACTTATGAGGAGCGTCCAGTGAGGATTCTTGACACAAAGGAGCGAATGTTGCAGGACAGAACCATTGCATATGTCAAGGTCTTATGGCTTCATCATGGGGTTAAAGAGGCTACATGGGAGCTGGAGTCGGAGATACGTGCTAGATACCCTGAGATTTTCCTTTTGTGACCTTGTAGTGAATTTCGGGGGCAAAATTCCTTAAGGGGGGAGAGTTGTGAGACCCGGACCTGTCTTTTTTTTAGACTTATATGTATATATGATGTGTTTTGCATATATATGTCTACAGTGTATGATTTACTCGTTTTGATGCATGTTTTTGTTTATCTGAGCATGCGGGGTTGGTTCCCAAGGTTATAGGGAGTTGCCGTGTGAATTTCAAAAATTCAAAAAAAAAGATATTTGGAGGCCTATAAATATCGGAAATTAAATATTTTCTAAAAAGATATTTTGAAAACTTAACTCCTAAGTTTCCTCCAAATTTTCTCTGCCTTCTCTCTAACTTCTCGGGAGCCCGGGGCTTGGTTTTTCATAAACCAACTGCTGATCCTTGGTATCGGCATCAAGGGCTTCGCATCCATCTAGTCAAAATTTGATTCCGGCGAAACTCGATTTTGCACGTGGATCGAGGCGTCGGGTTTTTGACCCAACGAGGTAGGATTTTAGATTTTACTGTTGTATAAGGGATATATATGTAATCTTATGATGTTTTACCATTTAAAAACACATGAAAAGATGATTTGTGTTTTAGATCCAATTTTGGGTTAAAACTATTTTTCGGCGTTTGGGTGGATGAAATTGTGTTTTGAGAGTTTCTTTTGTGGTTTTGTGGTAAGCTTGGGCTTACATATCCTTATGGGTATCATATAAAGGAGTTTGGATGTTTGATTTGAGGTTTAGAAGCAAAAAACCAAAGAACCCGTAGCCAAAAACACATTCTGGGCTGGTTCAGTCGGCTGAACCCATAAGTTCAGTCGACTGGATCATCTTTTGGTGAGTTCAGTCGACTGAACATGGGGGGTTAGTCGACTGAAGTTCTTTATGTTTTGGTTCCCTTTTTGTAGTGCCTATTTCAGTCAACTGGTGGCTTGGGCCAGTCGACTGAACTCCTGTGAGGGCTGAAGGTGTTGTTTTGGTGGTTCGGTGGTTGGGTTTTTGGCTTCCTTCACTTTCCCCGGATGATTTTAAAGGCGATGGATTTGTGAAATCTCGCTTTGTGGAGATTGATTTTCAAATGGTTGGTTTGGAATAGGAGTGTTTATGAAATTTTTGGAAAACGTGTTTTTTGAAGGTTTGAAGCTAGCCGGTGGGGTTGAGTCTCCATGGTTCGGTGAAGGTTTGAAGCTAGCCGGTGGTTTTGAAGGTTTGAAGTTTACATGTTTTGGTTTGATCTCCATGGTTCATGCATTGGATCTCATATATATACATGTGTTATATATCTATTTTGTGGATTGGTTTTGAAATGTTATCCATAGATGTACCAGAACAATAGGTTTATGTGTGGGCTTCCATTGCTCCTTGGTGAAAGTCCAAAAACGTGCACAGCGTAGGTACCTACGGTTCTTCAGGTTAGTCCCCATAAACGAGGTGGTTGGGTGCTTAGTACCCTCGGGCTGTGGTCCTGTAAATTAAGTGGTTATCAGGTGCTTAGTACCTTCTGGGGAAGTCCCATAAGCTAAGTGGTTACATTGTCGTAACTCCGTATAGAACTTGTCATTATCTAGCTGATCTTCAGTGGTTCAGGACTAGGATAATGGGCAGGAGTCTATAGCGGTTACCTTGTCTGGTATGGCAGAGTCGGTACATAGGATCTCATTTACCTTATCTCCTCGGTTGCTTGGCCCGAGTGGAGAATGTTGTTTTACTGCTTCCCTTAACTGTGGCATGATAACTCTCAGGTTTATATGCATAGTTTCAAGGATGAAAATAATGGTTTTCAGATGGAAAATCAGTGATTTTTGTGACAAAACCTTTTTGGGTGTTGTGGTTGAGCTTGCTCCCACCATATGATTGCATATCATACTTTACAGCTTTATAGTCTGTTTCTATTGGGTTTTGGCTCACATGGTGGGATTTTCTAAAAAAAAATTTCAGGCAGACGTGAAGAGATGACCTAGATGCCCGTTGAGACGGAAGACTAGATATAGTTTCTCCTATTTTGTACATGTACCTTTGACAAGTGATGCCTGTTTTAGAAGGTGGGGTTTGTACGCCTTTTGGCGATATACTTATTCATGTATGAGAATGCATGTTTACAATTTTATGAGAGTTTAACAGTGAAAATTTTATTTAGATGTTATATTTGATTTCCAACTATAAAACCTATTTTCTTAAATAGGTATTTTGGTGGGCTTTCGCGTGACCTAGATGTTTGGGGCGTGACAGATTATATGTCAGAGAGATAGTATGGTTGCATAGAGTGCCAGTGTCTATTGTTTCTGACCAAGACCCGTGACAGATTTTATGAGACATGTGTACTTGATTTCAAAGGTTCTTGGGAGGATCATCTACCTTTGGCAGAGTTTGCATACAACAACAGCTATCAG